>VWYK01005598.1:2973-37734 GCA_013399775.1 Semnornis frantzii
CCTTTTTTTTTTATATATATATTGTCCTTTTTTTTTTTTTTTCTTAGCACAATCCAGTTTGTTATAATATTATTTTATACACAAATTGTTGTTGGTTTTTTTTTTTATCTGTCTTTATTATAATTACTATTTTTGTTATAATTCAAAATAGATATTTAGTACAAAGGAGTTTTTGTTGTTTTTTTTTTTACTGTTAAATATTTGTTATTTAGTAAAATATGATTCCCCCCCCCACCTTCCTTTCCCCTTTATTGTAAACATTGTCTGGAAATAATATTAATATGTTTTATCACAGTTGTTTTTAATATTAAAAGAAAAAGGAAAAAAAAGCACTTGTGGGGGTTTGTTTTTGTTATGAAGTCAGTGCTGTGTGAAGCTGTGTTTCAGTCGTGTGGTTTTTAATATGTATATAATATTCTGTGTCACATTAAGATGAATGTTGTGTATTTTGTGATCTTAAAAGCAAACAGAACAGACAAATAATAATAATAATAAATAATAATCCATGTGGCTATTTTATAGACTTCCATAATAAAAAAGAGTTGGATCTCCAAATGGTTTGTTTTCATATCCATCTGCAGCTCCTCTCCAAGGGCTTGTGGCCTCCTGGGTTGGTGGTTGTCTCCACCCTGGGAACTTGGGCATCCTATAAGTGGGACTTTGGCACCCAGCTGGGTGCTACCCATCAGTCTCTATGGCCAAGGTGAGGCCTCACTGACTGGCATGGATTGATGTATTTAAAGGGCAGGTGTCAAGAGGATGGGGCCAGACTCTTTTCAGCAGTGCCCAGTGCCAGGACAAGGGGCACAAACTGGTACCCAGGAGGTTCCATCTGAACAAGAGGAAGAGCTGCTCTGGTGTGAGGGTGCTGGAGCCCTGGAGCAGGCTGCCCAGAGAGGTTGTGGAGTCTCTCTGGAGAAATTCCAACCCCACCTGGCATTGTGATACTGGGTGAGCTGCTGTGGGTGCCCTGATTGAGCAGTGGGGTTGGACTGGGTGATCTCCAGAGATCCCTTCCAACCCCCACCATGCTGGGATTCTGAAATACAGGAAACTCCACTTGAGAAGAAGGGTTTTATAGGAAGAGTGGCCAAACATTGAACCAAATTGCTCAGGGATGCTTTGGTGTCTCCATCCCTGGAGATTCTCAGAGCCTAACTGGACTTAGAATCTTAGAATCAGTCAGGGTTGGAAGAGACCACAAGGATCAGCCAATTCCAACCCCCCTGCCATGCCCAGGGACACTTCACACCAGCTCAGGCTGCCCACAGCCTCAGCCAGCCTGGCCTTAAACACCTCCAGGGATCAGGCTTCCACCACCTCCCCGGGTGACCCCTGCCAGGCTCTCACCACCCTCATGCTCAACAACTTCTTCCTCACCTCCAGTCTGACTCTCCTCATTTCCAGCTTGGTTCCATTCCCCCCAGTCCTATCCCTACCTGACAGCCTCCAAAGTCCCTCCCCAGCTTTCTTGTAGCCCCCTTCAGATCCTGCAAGGCCACAAGAAGGTCCCCTGGGAGCCTTCTCCTCTCCAGCAGCCTGCACAGCCCAAACTGCCTCAGTCTCTGCTCACAGCAGAGCAGCTCCAGCCCTCTGCTCATCCTCATGGCCCTTCTCTGGACACCTTCCAGCCCCTCCACATCCCTCTTGTCCCAGGGGCTCCAGACCTGGATGCAGCACTCCAGGTGGGGTCTGAGCAGTGTGGAGCAGAGGGGCAGGATCACTTCCCTCACCCTGCTGCCCACACTGCTGCTGCTGCAGCCCAGGCTCTGGTTACTGTCCTGGGCACTCCTAGTGCCAGTAATCTGATCTCCAGCTCCACCTCTGGCACCCATCTCACCCCGAGGGTGTGGGTGAGGGTACACAGTTTCTGCCCCAAACTTTTACCTATCCTCAGCAAAAGGCAGAGGTTGGACAGATCATGCAGAAGGGAAGGGACAGGTTCTTGTCTCCAGCTGTCTGTGTTGCTGCCTTTGCTGCTGGTTCTTCCAGGAGCTTAGATCATGTAGAGATGGCACAGGAGACCACCAGGTGTTGAAGGACATCCACCCAACTACTGACTGCATTGCCAAGCAGGGTGTGCATGATGGGCAAGATAAGACAGGGCACTGCCCAAGGCCAGCCCAGGTGGGAAGGTCTCTGTGATGGGCAGCAGCAGTACTGCAGGTCAAGTGGGAGCAGATATTACTCCCAGCCCTGCCATCATCTCCTCTCTGGGCCATTGTCTGCTCCAGTAATCAGCTCCTCAGCAAACCTGTGTCTGAGTTTTCTGTGAGCAGGGCTGGCATTGAACTTCTTAAGGCCAAAAGGTCTTAGAAACTTCTAGCCCTGGGTGGTGGGATGAAGATGTGAATGGACAGGCTGCTGGTGGGAGTTTCAGCTGCAGCCAAAGTGGAGGTGGGATGGGTTGGGAGTGCTTAATTAGGTAATTAATTAATTAGTTTCTGTCTCCTTGCTTCTCTCCCAGTAAAAGAAGGCTCTGATAGTCCCCTGCCTGCGGTGGAGTGTTAAGAGAACAGGATGATGGTGCTCTGCAAAGCCCTCCTGGGACTGCATTTGAAAAGGCAAGTGAAGGATGGAGGAATTAATATAGCTCTTTACAGCTGACTGGAAAATGTGAGTATGCAACCCCAGCCTGTGTCCCTTTGGTGCAGCCAGAGGTTCCTTCCCTTCCCTTTAGTGCTTTGTGCCTGCTCTCTTCTCCTGGTTGCTGTTCTGGATGTGTCCTGCCAGCAGTGGTCTTGCTGTGTCTGTCCCAGAAAACTGCTGTGTGGTTGTGCTCATCCACACCCCTGTCCCCTTGGCAGGCTTCCCTTGCTCCAGCAGCCACCTCCTCACCCTTGCTTTCTTTTCCCACTCTAGATGCAGTACTCCAGACATGTCCTCATTAGGGCAGAGCAGAGTGGGATGAGCACATCCTTTGACCTGCTGGTCACACTCTTCCTAATCCACCCAAGCCTAAGGACTCACCCATCCCTCACACTAACAAATTTTCTTATTACTGGTCTAAGGCCAGCACCCAACTGACCTCACCTGCATCCTCCAGCTCGTCTATCTGTGTCCCATCCCTCTCCAGCACTCGATGAAGGCAATGGTTGTCTTTCTTTTGACCCTGTTGGAAGCCGGCTCAGGCCTTTAGATGCCTTTTCACCACTAAAAATATAGATGGAGCTTGTATGTATATTTGTTCTGAGGTGTGGTGTTTGGCTGTTTGTTATGGCTTCAACAGATCCTCTGTCAGTGCACTGAGCACAGTTTTATCTGGCATAAGAGCTGTGTTTAGTCTACACTCACCTATAGGTTTTCCTTTAACAATATTTGTCTAATTATGGCTACAGGGATTCATTCTGCTCAGCAGAGAAAGGTTGTTTCTTGGACATGCTGGTGTGTGGAGGTGATGGAATCATAGAATCCTAGAATCAGTCAGGGCTGGAAGGGACCACAAGGATCAGCCAGTGCCACCCCCCCTGCCATGCCCAGGGACACCTCACACCAGCTCAGGCTGGCCACAGCCTCATCCAGCCTGGCCTTAAACACCTCCCGGGATCAGGCTTCCAACACCTCCCCAGGTGACCCCTGCCAGGCTCTCACCTCCCTCATGCTGAACAACTTCTTCCTACCCTCCAGTCTGAACCTACCCATTTCTAGCTTGGTTCCATCCCTCCCAGTCCTATCCCTACCTGACAGCCTAAGAAGTTCCATAAGGCAACTCCAAACAACAACAGATAAATTTCCTATTTCCCCTGCTGAGTTCTAAACCATTTCTGATTTGGTGCAGACAACCTCCTTATGGAGGTAACTGTGGATGGATCTGGCTTGGCCCACCAGCAGGACATCAATGTCTGGTGCTGTGCAGAGATGTGCATGTGTCTTTCAAGGGGCATGCATGGCACAGGACTTTTCTGCCTGTCAGGATTGTGCCTGTGGTTTGCTGAGCTGCTTAGTGCCTCAGTTTCTCTCTTGCACTTGAGGAACAGCCCAGCAGGTCCAGGCCATGAAGCATGTCTTGGGAGGGGCAAAGTGCTTTGTCTCCATAACTGGTTCTTGCCACCTGAACTCTCAGGAAGAGTTTGCAGTGTGTTCTTTTAGGGATACCTGAGGAGTGGAGCGAGGCAAAGTGGCACCGAAGTGGCTGGGGTGGTTGTAGATTTATTGATGACATCATGCAGATCACTTTGATTGTACAATTGCTCTTGAGGCAAGAGGAGTTATTACCTACTGGGTGCCAGGGAGAGAAGAATAAAGAGAAAGAAAGGAGTGGGGAGAGAAGCGAGATAAGACCAGAGGCCAAGAGGAGAAAAGCATCACCACTCGGAGCTCCAGTTCTGTCCTGCATGCTCAGTGCCCTCTGGGGCTGGGCACACCCCAGGAGTTCCTGTGCTGCCTTTTACTCCCAAATTCCCCTTCAGCCCCTGCCTAGGGCTGGTTGGTAGAGGTGGTCCCACAGCAAGGTGGATCACCTGCAAGGCAGGCAGTGCCCTCAGCATTCCAGGTGACCTCTGCTTCACCTTTCTTTGTGCAGGCTCAGTCGTGAAGGTGGCGGTGACTGCCCTGAGCTGGCACAGGTGTAGGCACCCAAGCGCTGCCTGAACCACAATGTCCTGTCCCAGACTGTCATGGTTGCTTGACTAGAAAGAAAGGGGAGCAGAGGAGCAGCCTGTGTGAGACAAACCTCTGTGGCAATGCAGCTTCCACACTGGTGATTGCCTGGATCAGTGCTCCCTCTCTTGCCTTGTGTGAAGTGGATCAACATCCCCTCTGGTAACTGTGGACTCTGCAACCAGCAGTGGAATTCAAACGTTGTGACCCTGAGCTCGTTAATGAATTTGCAATCTGTGAGCCCTGTTTGGGTCACTTTCAGGATGATTGGGTTCTGGAGAAAGGTTTTTGCTACTAGTTGGGCAAAGAGCTGCTGACACAGAATATTAGCAAGAAGGTTTTGATCAGTTGTATTCATAGAAACACAGATGCACAGGATGTCAGGGGCTGGAAGGGACCTTGAAAGCTCTTCCAGTCCAACTCCTCTGCCAGATCACACAGGAAGGTGTCCAGGTGGATTTTGAATATCTCTAGAGAGGGAGACTCCACAGCCCCCCTGGGCAGCCTGTTCCAGAGCTCTGTCACCCTCACAGGGAAAAAAAATCCTCCTCATGTTTAAATGAAACTTCCACCAGTGGCCCTTGTCCTGGCATTGAGCAAAGAGCAGCAGGTAGGGAACTGTGTCTCTGCCGACTCTCGCAGACATCTCGATCCATCACTTTTATGACCAAGAAGGGATGTTAGATCATCTTGTCTCATCTCCTGAGCAGAGCCTTTAAATGTCTTCCTCCTATCTGCACGTCCTGCCATGTGGAATCATCAAGAGCTCATCCTCCAGCACAGCTCTCATCTTGAGGAGATCAGGCGGCTGCGAACCCTCTGCTGGCCTGGTTAATCACCCTCACTGTTTATTTCCACTTGGAACTTGTCTGACTCTCAGCTGTTCTGCCTTTCACTACCACCCTTAAGAATCCTTTAGCACCCAGATTTTGCTGCTCATGAAGAGCCTGAAGTGATGAATCAAACCAGTCCTCAGATCTTCCTTTTGTGAGATGCTGAGGGCAACCTCTCAAGCTCATCAAGCCTCTTGCTTCCTTTCTCTGTGTGCTTTCCTCACAACCCTTTGGTAATGTGCCATCCTTTTAAAAATATGGGGCACAACACAGGTAATATTCTGGAGGCATTCAAGGTGAGGCTTGATGGGGCCCAGGGTGACCTGGGCTAGTGGGGATGGCCCTGCTGACTTCAGGGGGACCAGACTAGCTTACCTCTAGGGGACCCTTCTGGCCGAGACTGTTCTATGATTCTAATAAGCCTGACTGCAATGTTCCTCAGCTTAAGTGCTAAATGCTCAGGAGCTTGGCTCTAGGATGAAATACCATGGGCTGGTGGTGAGTATGAAGGTGCAGAGTCAGTGTGAACCTCTAGAAACACAGTGCACAAGCTCCTATGTGCCCTGGTGAAGCTCTTTCCAACAAGGTTTTCTCTGGCTCAGCCCTGCCATTGTTACTTTTGCCCAAACACCTTTGGCCTCTCTCATCGGTGCCCAAGGAGGCTGCAGGCATCTCTGGGGCTCTGAACTCCTCTGCTGCATCTTCCCTTGCAGCTCCTAGGATGCCCCATGGCCATGACCCCAGCTGACATTGCATCTTGAACCCTTCTGGTGTGGATCTCCTAATTGTTCTCTGCTTGTCACAGCTCAGCACAAGCCCAAGAGCCAAGTGCTGACCTTGAGTCCTGCCTGTGAACCTGGGTAACAGAATGGTGCCAAACATCCTCCAAGGTGTTTGGATTTTAGGAAAACAAACCTCTCAAAGGAGTGTTAAAATGAGACATTAGTGTGGGCACACAGTCCAGGCTGCAAGGCTTAGGAAATTCCAAGCTGACCTGTGGTCATGTGGCTTTGATTTCACTCCTTTTGGTGTGCAAATGGCACTGCTGTCTTAAATGCCATGGTCACAGGCCCTACACTTTGTGGATCAAAGGGATGGTGTTTATCTCAGGAGCAGCTCTTTCATAGCTCATTTTCTTCTTGTTGACCAAAAGTGGCTGTGTGTCACTGCTTTTAGGCCACCCTTTGACCTAAAAGTCCACTTAGGACTTCACAAGTGACCGTGGTCCATAGGAGCTGCCCAGGTTTGCACAAGCCTCTCCACACTGGGAGCCAGCAGCAGAAGGGTAACAGAGGTGCAGCTGGCACCCCAGTGTGTGCCTGAAGTGTGCATGGTCATAGATGTGACCTCAAGCCCAGGACCTGCTGCTTCTGTGGGCAGCCCAGTCCCACTTCACCTTGGCTGTGCAGTGGTGAGCACTTTTACCTGCCCTGCTCAGTGTGTTGGGCTGAGACCTTCCCCAGGTACCAACGTGGGGGGAGGTGCTGTTTCTATGATCCTTCTGTGGGATGCTTTTTGGAGCTGGTGCAAATCTGAGCATGAGGCAGTAGGAGCTGCCCAGCATGACTGCACCTGTGGCTGTGGGTGCCTGCTGGTGCTGTGGAGAACACAGGTGTGCCAGGGATGCCATGTGCCAGGGGGCATGGGAGGCTGAGCACCCCTGTGGGTTTGTCTGTTGAGTATGCAGAGTTCTTGGGGGGGCCGTTGGCTGAGACAAGGGCTTTGAGCATCCTAATCCTGGTCACACCCATCCAAGATTTGTCGGAGTTGGAGTCTGATGCCTGACATCAGACCCTGGAGCTAGACTTCAGGCTGCGCTGCTGGACGTTGGGCTGCAGCACAGCACTTGGCTGTGCTCCCTTGCTGCCCTCTTCAGGCGACCACTCCCGGCCCATGGCTCCAGCAAAGCAGATCCAATCCATCCTGCAGTGGCCAACAGACAGCCCTGGCCTGGCTCTCCAAGCTTTCCCCCCTCCCAGGACCCCAAAATAACTGTGCTCCTTTGCAAACATAGCCAGAATCCAAGGGCTGCTGGACCTCAGAGGATGAGGTGGCCTGTGCCAGCTGTGCCAGAGGGTGCCCACATCCTCCCCCGTTATGGCTACCTACCCAGCTGGGCAGCTCTCTGGTGGCTTTGGTTGCAGTTGGTGCTGGAGGAGGATTTTGTAGGGTGCAGAAATGTGAGTCAGTCCTGGGGGCCTCGATGTGCTGGGGGCCAGGCTTGGCAGACATCGCCAGAGAAGGGCTCTGTGCATGGTGGGTAGACATGGAGGGATGCATTGGGTGTACCCACCCAGCTGCCAAGCTGTTCTCTGATGGGACAGCTGCTGGAGAAACTCTGCTGTCACTAGAATTGTCACTCTCTTCTTTCTAAAGAAGAGGGAAATTGCTTGAGCCTGCACCTCTGTACTATGGCAGGACCTGAAGCTTTCTCTCCTCCCCTCTACCCTTTCTCTGCTGTGTAAATCAAAGCTGCAGCCTGTTTGCAGGAGCTTCCTTCTGTGCTCCCATGCCTCAGGCCTGCACAAACCACCCTCACTCTTCCTCCATGGTCTCTTCTGGCCCAAGATCCAAAGCTAGAAATTGAGGTGATGAGAACTCCCTCTCCTTCAGTTGGATCCCAGCTCAGGTTGGGGTGGAGGTATCTGTAAGTCTGTCTCTGACCTGGGAACCTGGACCTGTAGCACCAGGATATTTATTAGTGCTGGTTTCAGAAGCTGTGATCTGATGGGATCCAGAAGAGCCCCAAAAGAAACTCCTTGGGCAGATTGGATTCTGCATGCACCAAGCAAATCAAAACATGAGGAAAAAAAAAAAAGGAGGAAGAACTTGAAACCAGCCTGGTTCTGCAACACTTCATTTTTCAGTTCCTGGGCAGGATTCGTATCTGGCATCTAATTAATCTCAAAACACACAACAGTGACGCAGGTTTGCAATTCCACAGTGCCTTTTACCTGGGAAGCTGGGAACACCTTGTTAGGGAAATGGCCTTTGCAATTATCCCATGTGTCTAGATGGAAAAACTGAGCTGGGCTCTGTGATTCTGCCCAGGTTACCCAGACAGTCAGTGGCAGAGGTGCAAATGAGGTGGTAAAGGCACTTTGCTGTTCTCGGGGCATCCAAGTCAAAGGGGAAGCACAAAGCAGGATCACTGCTGAGCTTTCTGGGACCAAGCCCAGCTCCAGCCCTGTTTCCTGGAGCCTGTGCTCAGCCTGACACTCCATAACTGTTGCAAAACTGTACAGCAGCTGAGTAATGTGATAGTGGCTTAATTTGTGGTTGCAAATGGAGCTCAATGCAGCTGATTGATGGTGCCTCAGCCTGACCACCAGACCCCACAGCTCTTTATAATGAGAGCATAATCATAGAATCATAGAGCTGGATTTAAAGCTCATCTAGTCCAGCTTCCCTGAAGGGAGTGGGGACACCTTCAACTAGATCAGGTTGCTAAAAGTCCCATCCAACCTGATGGGAATGTTGCCAGAGATGGGGCATCTACCACCTCCTGATGGTTAGAGCATGAGCAGATAGGGTTTGCTCCCTGGTTTGTGCTCCTGTTTATGCTGCCTCTGGTTGGGGCAAGGGGCAGGCTGCACACTTGGGCATGAGCAGTTGTATTTGAGCCTCCAGGCTGGTGGCTGAGGATGCCTGCACCTCCACACTTCTCAGGCCTCCTCAGTCATCCACTGCCTGGATAGTCTCACACTTGCATTTGAGGCTTTGCAATGCTCAGACTGATGCCAAAGGCTGCTGCTGGGAAGGGCTGCCTCTGCATGAGAGGTATAAGATGTAAAAAAAGATGCTGTGAAGCTGAGCAGCCAGGTACCACAGTCAGATGCCACCACTGAGTAGATGTGGTGCTTCCTGGCATGGTTTAGTGGTGGACTTTGCTGTGCTTAGTGGTTGGACTCGGTGGGCTCAGAGGTGTTTCCCAGCTTCAATGTTTCTATGCCATAGATGGGGCATCAAAGAAGAACCTGAAAATGAATAAATCCTCCACATATCAAAGAGTAGATAAAAACAGGCAAAAATTAAAAGTGTCTCATGGTGCCTGAAATGGATGTGCAGTGGTGGATCTGGAAGGCAGCATGGGCTTGGCATGAGGAACAGAGGAGGGAGCAGATGTGGTGGGAGTCCTGTGGGCAGTGCCTGTCCTGTGGCTTATTGGTACCTTAGCACAGGTAAGAGGTCATTTGAGCTCTGGCAGCAGCTAAAGGGAGAGCGGATTGGAACCAGATGTCAGGAAGTGCAAGGCACCACAAACGTGTGGAAGGGCCTCCCAGCCATGGCGGCGCAGCCCCTAACACTGGGGTCATTCACCAAGCAATTAGTTGGCATCCTGTGGTTTTGGCCTGTTAAAAGGGGGAATCAAACTTCAGCAGCTAAGTGGGGCTGCAAGGAGCTTTCCCAGCACGATGGGAAGTGCTGGCACAGAGAATTAGAGTGAGCTCTGCATGCTAGGTGATGGGAGGTGGGGTGAAGGGACCTACCCTCGATGATGGAAAGGCTCCTGTTGAGTTCAGAGGGCTTTGCCTCAGGCTGAGTGCCACTGCTTTGGGGAAAAAAAGGACAAAGAGAGGTCAGGATCTCTACCCCTCCTTCAGCTTTCCTGCCAGTACACCCATCAGAGCTTCTCTGAGCTGTGTCTTTTGTGTTTTCTCTTGAGGAGCTGTTGTCTGCTGAGCTGTTGAGGCAATAAGCCTAAGGCCAGGGTGGGTCCATAGGTGCTTTGGGTCTTTACATCAGGTTTGGGAGACTTTGTAAAGCAGCTGCCACAAACCATCTGAAAGGTATGGCTGAAGCAGGAGCATCTGGAGGAGTTTTTCTTTCCTGGCTGTGAATCCTTCCTACTCTTGTGATGATGTTAATGCACTTTGTTCTGCCACACCTTCCTCCAATGTACATCAGCTTCTTCCCCTGGTGTGGAGAGCCTGTGAGGATGTATTGCACAGGGACTTTTCTATTTGCTCTTGGGCATACATCTTAGAAAGATGAGAAAAAAAAGCAGTTCCAAGGCTGCAATTCTTCCTTGGGCTTCTACTCTAAGAAACCCCTCTCAAAATATCTCAGCAAACTTCTTATGCTAGACCAATTTTGCAAGCTCAAGAGGGTCAAGTGGCTGTCTGCTTTTTGTGGCTGCACACACACACACACTGCATCCCTCTGGCATAACTTGTTTTTTTCATACCCTTGATTTACTGCAGGAGGAGAAAGGCAGAGTCCCTCCGGGAGCAGTCCTGGGACTGGCCTTGTTTAGCATCTTTGTCAGCTCCATGGACAGAGGCACAGAGTGCAGCCTCAGCAAGATGGCACCAAGCTGTGTGGTGCTGCTGGCAGCTGGAGGGCAGGGATGCATCCAGAGGGACCTGGACAGGCTGGAGAGGTGAGCACAAGCCAATCTCATGAAGTTCAACAAGAACAAGTGCCAGGTCCTGCATCTGGATCGAGGCAATCCCAAGCACCAATATAGGCTGGGCAGGGACTGGCTGGAGAGCAACCCTGAGGAGAAGGACTTGGGGGATGCTGGTGGAGAAACTCAACATGAGCCAGCAGTGTGCACTTGCAGCCCAGAGAGCAACCAGANTTGCAGGATCTGAAGGGGGCTACAAGAAAGCTGGGGAGGGACTTTGGAGGCTGTCAGGTAGGGACAGGAGTGGGGGGAATGGAACCAAGCTGGAAATGAGGAGAGTCAGCCTGGAGGTGAGGAAGAAGTTGTTGAGCATGAGGGTGGTGAGAGCCTGGCAGGGGTTGCCCAGGGAGGTGTTGGAAGCCTGATCCCTGGAGGTGTTTAAGGCCAGGCTGGCTGAGGCTGTGGGCAGCCTGAGCTGGTGTGAGGTGTCCCTGGGCATGGCAGGGGGGTTGGGACTGACTGATCCTTGTGGTCCCTTCCAACCCTGCCTGATTCTATGATGCTATGAAGTCATCCCACATCACCTCTGCAAAAGCATTTGAAGAGACAGCAGCTCCAGCTGCTGAGCACTCTCCAGTAGGGAGATGCTGCTGTGGGTCATGAGAAAGATACCTCAGCCCCTTGGTAAAGGCTGAAAGCTGCTGCGTGAAGTCTCTATTAGGCTGTTTCAGGGTCTGCAAGGCTGCTGCTCTGCTGAGCTCAGGAAGCTGCAGGATGCACCCAGGGGAGGTAGTCTCCAAATGAGTCACAATTCATTCGTGTGCCTTTGGCAGCCTTTCCTCAGGAGCTGTGCTGCTGGTTAGTATTATGTGAAGGGGTGGTTGGTGCTGTCCATCACAGCAGCCACAGCCTGGGTCAGTCTGTTTCAAGCATCCTCACATGAGGAGGCCCTTTCTCAGGGCAAGTGTTCTTGAGGCTTAACACGAGTAAGAAGTGTAAGATTTGGTGCTGTAGCTCGGATCCGCAAGGTGAATGCTTAAAGGCAGATCAGATTCTCCCCTGCTTGTTTTTAGACACAGAATCATTCAGCTGTCATCTAACCCCACCAGGATGGTTCAGCTGCCTGTCCTGGATGTGGCTCCTCACAACTTCTCAGGAAGAAAATGAATCCTATTCTAGCTGAGCCCATCCCTGGAGTGTATCACAGCTCAGAGGTGATGCTCCCCCTCCACTGGCTGGTGGGATGGGAGGGATGAGTGGGTCTAACTAACACTAACTGGTAGCTGGACTAAATGGCCTTTACAGGTCCCTTCCAAGCCAAAGTATTTTATGGTTCTGTGGTTACTGCATTTGCCCTCCCAGGAGTTTGAAGTTTAACTGTTCTTCAGCATCTCTTGCTCTGAGGTGGTTGGAGGGAAGTTGAAGGATTCCCAGCTGATGGAACACGTTATGCTTGCTTGTGTTTATTGCTTGAGCAGAGCTAGAGGAGGCCACAAAAATGATCTGAGGGCTGGAACTCCTCAGCTGTGAGACCAGGCTGAGAGAGTTGGGATTGTTCAGTCTGGAGAAGAGAGGCTCCAGGGAGATCTCCTGGAGGCTGATCAGAAAGCTGTCGACAGACTTTTTCGCAGGGCTTGCAGTGACAGGACAAGGGATGATGGTTTGAGTCTAAAAGGGAGTCTTAGACTGGGGAGGAGGAAGACATTGTTTGTACTGATGCTGGTGAGACACTGAACAGGACTCCCAGCTAGGTGGTAGCTGCCCCATGGCTGGAACCATTCCAGGTCAGGTCAAATGGGGCTTCAGCTGCAGATGTGAATAGGGGTCAGAGTAGATGACCTTTAAAGGTCCCTTCCAAGCCAGAATATTTTATGATTCTGTGGTTGTCACATTTGCCCTTCCAGGAGTTTGAAGCTTAACTGCTCTTCATCTCTCCTTCCTTGAGGGCAGGAGGGTTGCAGGCATTTGGCCACGATGTAGGAGCTGGAGGTCCCAAGCCATAGTAGAGAGCTCTGAATTTCCTCTGCTCTGCTGTTTGTGCAGCAGAGCCAGCACAGTAAAAATGAGAGCAAAACACTAACTACTGCAGGATTGCAATGGAGGACTCCTGTCCTGGTTACCTCTCTTGGTTCTGAGAGGCCATGTGAAGGGCACAGGATGCTGCAGCACCTTGGGCAGTGATGGACAGAGAGAAAGGTTCACACAGGCTGAAAACAAAAGATAGAATCACTCAGATTTTCCAGGTAGGCTGTGTGAGGGTATGTGGGCAGGAGTCAGAGCAATGGGCTTGGTGGGGGCCAGCTGGAGCAGGGGACAACTTTATACTCTGCACTGCTTCTGGACCTCACCAAGTAAAAAAAATCCAAGGGGCTATGGCTTTGTAACTGCTCACTTAACAGGATGGGAATGACTTACTAAGCCTCTCTATCTGAACAAAAATAACACCAAAACATTCTCTTTTCTCCTCCCCCTCGCAGGCCTCATGACTTTAAAAGGACTTGTGACAAACCATGAGCCTTGAGAAAATAAACCAGGATGAATTCCCATCCACAGAGACAATCGTGAAGGTATTTGTCCCCTGCTCCCTAGAAAACCACAGTCATGGCCAGAACTGGAGGAGAAGCCATTCATTCAAGCCCCATTTCCCAAACTGTATCACAAGCAATGGTCTCAGTCACTCTGAAATGAGCTCTGTGGGGATTCCTCTTCCCCTTTCGTGCCAGGTTAGCTCTGAACAGAGTTTGGGCTTGGCCAATGTCCACAGCACATGTGATGGGAGGGCAGAACATTGGGGCAAGCATGCAATCAAGGGGTGGCTGGGAAGAGGATAATCTAATCAGTCAGCTAATCACTCTCTAGGAATACCCAGCTCCTCCCAAATGTCCCACTGTGGTAATCTTCAGAAAGGGACTTCAAAGCAGAAGGCACTGCCTTACCTTTTTTTTCCTGAAGCAGTGGGTTTTGAGTGCCATGCTTTGTGTTTGAAAAAGGATGTTTTATGTCTGGGGCCTGGCTGTTGAATTTCAGTGAGGCTATGTAGGCTGCAGAGCTTGCCCTGTTTGCTGCTCGACCCTGCAGAGGTGTCCTGGGTAGACTTCAGTGATGTGGTGGTGTGTTAACCAGTGCAGGCTAGGAAGAGTGGGTTCTGCCTCCAGCAGGTTTGAGCTCTTAGAGAACAAAGAAAATAGACATTCAGGTGGAAATGTTGAACTGCTGGAGGGTAGAGAGGCTCTACAGAGGGGTCAAGGGGCTGAAGCCAATGCTCTAAGGTTCAACAAGTCAAGCTCTGGGTCCTGCACTTGGGTCACAGCAACCCCATGAAAGCTTCAGACTTGGCCAAGATGTGCCTGGAAATCTGCCCAGTAGTGAAAGACCTGGGGGTGCTGGTTGGCATGGCTTGGGGGTGCTGATTGACATGGCCTGGAGGTGCTGAATGTGATCCACTATGTGCCTGGGTGGCCAAGAAGGCCAACAGCATCCTGGTTTGGATCAGCAGCAGTGGGGCAGTGACCGTCCCTCTGTACTCAGCACTGGTAATGCTGCACCTCAAATCCTGGGTTCAGTTTTGGACCTCTCAGCCCAAGAGGGAGATTGAGGTGCCGCAGCATGTCTGAAGGGCAACAAAGCTGATGAAAGGTCTAGAAGAGAAGTTTTGTGATGAGCAGGGAACTGAGGTTGTCAAGAACAGAAGTTTTGTGATGAGCAGGGAAATGAGGTTGCCAAGACCTGGGCCACGCTGCCCAGGGCAGTGATGGAGTCCCCATCCCTGGAGGGGTAGATGTGGTGCTGAGGGTTTAGTGGTGTCCTGGTAGTGCTTGGTTAATGGCTGGAGCTGATGATCTTGAGTGATCTGTGAGCTTGAATCAGAGACTTGATGCAGGTCTGGGTCCAGAAGAGAAGTAATCCCTGCTTGGTTCCTTGCTGTATGTGATTGTTTTGGGCTGTGCTGGCTCAGCTGGCACTTATGGGGAGCAGAGGTGTGGCTCCAGCCACTTCCTGACCATCAGAGTTGGAGGAGGGGCACAGGGTGCTTAGAAGCTGCCCTTTGCCCTTGCACTGATGCCTACAAATCATGACTTTGCTCCTCTGAATGGAGATGTGAGAGGAGTTACACTGGAATACACCACTGGAGAGGAGGAGGTTACCAGAGGGCAGTCTATGCTCTGTGTAAAGCTCTATGGGTTGCCTGTCAAACATTGTGGTTTGAGCTGGTCAGAAGGACGAGGCTTTGCATGGAGGAATTAGAAAGTTGTTTTCCTCCTGCACACCAGAAACCACCTCCTTGGTTTCATTGTAAATACAATCAGAGATGTTCAGATGGAGCCTCCTGGGTTCTAGTTTGTGCCAGCTGACCCTTGTCCTGTCCCTGGGCACCACTGACAAGTCTGGCCTCATCCTCTTGATATCCATCCCTTAGATTTTATAAGCATTGATCAGGTCCCCTCTGGGGCTGCTCTTCTCCAGGCTCAACAGCCTCAGGGCTCTCCTCCCAGAGCTGCTGGCCTTCTGCCTTTTTGTGTGTGCAGGCAGCAAGCTTTGCTCAAGGAGGCCCAGTGCTGCTCCATCCAGGCTGAGCAGGATGGGCAGGGAGGGGGAAGGACCTTGCTGGGAAATTCTCTTGCAGTGGTGGGGAGTGATGAGACACAAAAGGGATGGGGAGCAGCAGAGGCCATGGCATCAACCGCATGGCAGGCAAACCACCTGCTGCTCCATCAGAGAGTTAGGACACACAGAGCCTTTTTTCTCAGGCTACCTCAATCTGTTTCTAATCCTGGCCTAGGAAAGAGTGGATGAGAAGCAGGAGGCATATATAATATACATATATAATGTGTGTGTGTTTCTCGTCTGTGTCTGTGTCTATTTGTATTTACTGTAGTTGCTTACAAAGACATCTCTGACACTGCCATTTCTGGTGCTCCTTGGCAGCAAGAGGCTTTTTGCCACCAAACTATTGGTACCACATGGTGGGCAAGAGCACCTCCTGCTCTCCTCCCTCACCCCTTTCAGAGTGAAAAGCAGTGAGCTGCCTCACCTGGGCAGAAAAAAAAAACCAGAGGCCAAAGGATCAGTTCAGCTGTAGAACCCTCTTGAAAATTAGAGAGTCATAGACTGGTTTGGATTGGAAGGGACCTTTAAAGGTCATCTGGTCCAATCCTCTTTGCTGTAACTAGATCAGGTGCCCTGAGCCCTATCCAACCTGACCTTGAATCTTCCCACATATGTGAGTCCCTTGTTCCACCATGGGCACATGTGTGTAGGTGCTGGCTCTGGGGCATTCCCATGGCAGAGCTTTCACTCTGTTTGCCTGGGTTCTCACTCAGGTGAACACCATACTCTGAAGTGTGATGGTCTGGGCTTGGAGATCACAGCTCACAGGATGTTAGAGGTTGGAAGGGACCCAAAGAGCTCATCCAGTCCAATCCCCCTGCCAGAGCAGGACCAGACAATCCAGCTCAGGGCATACAGAACACATCCAGACAGGCCTGCAAAGGCTCCACACAAGGAGACTCCACAACCTCTCTGGGCAGCCTGTGCCAGGGCTCTGGGACCCTTCCAGCCAAGAAGTTGCCCTTGTGTTGAGCTGCAACCTCCTGTGCTGCAGCTTCCATCCATTGCTGCTTGTCCTATCCCAGGCAGCAGTGAGCAGAGCCTGTCCCCCCCCTCCTGACCCCCAGCCCTCAGAGATTTAGAAACATTTCTTAGATCCTCTCTCAGTCTTCTCTTCTCCAGCCTAAGCAGCCCCAGGTCCCTCAGCCTCTCCTCCCCAGACAGTGCTCAGTCCCTTCAGCATCCTCACAGCCCTCCCTTGGACTCTCTCCAGCAGATTCCCGTCCCTCTGAAACTGGGCAGCCCCAAACTGAAGACAGTGCTCAAGATGAGGTCTCACCAGGGCAGAGTAGAGGGGCAGGAGAACCTCCCTGGATCATCTGGTGTCCATCGTTGGAGAGCACCACTCAATAGTCAGCCTTGCCAAGACAGACCAGACCCTCTCATTAGCTGACAGCTTTTCCCAGAGCCTGATGAAATTGGAGCCTCCTGGGAGATGGATCTGTCTGCTCAGTGTAGGCAATGCAAGAAGTATCTGTAGGATAGGGGATAAGAAAGAAAATAGTTTTGCTTCCACAGGCTGCCCACTCACAAGTTTTTCTTAGCCATAGGACAACAGAAAATGGTCACAAGTTGTGCTGGGTGGGGGGGAGGGGGGGTTGTGCGTGTGAGGTTGGACATGAGGAACAATTTCTTCCCCCAAAGGTTTGTCAAACCCTTGAGCAGGCTGCCCAAGGCAGTGATAGAAGCTTCACCTCTGGAGGGATTTAAAAGCCATTGCAGAAGTGGTGCTGAGGGACATAGAATGGTCTGGCTTGGAAGGGACCTCCAAAGGTCAGGCCAACCTTCCCTGCAGTCAGCAGGGACATCCTCAACCAGAACAGGTCACCCAGAGCCCTGTCAAGCCTCACTTAGAATATCTCCAGGGGTGAGATACCTCCCTGGGCAACCTGTGCCAGTGCCCTACTGCCAGTAGAGCTGTGACCTTGCAGTGCTGGGTGAATGGTTGGAGTTGGGGATCTCAGAAAGGGTTCTTCCAATCAAAATGGTTCTGTGGTTCTGTGATTCCCTTGGGGAGTCTCTCTAAGTAAACCAAACTCTCTTTGTGAGAGCTGTTGGCCCCTGGGAGGAGCTTGAAGAGGGAAGATACATGAAGCAGAGTTACGTGATCTGATTTACTTCCCTAAGCACTCTGTTGTGAGCAGCAGAGTTGATCCAGAGCTCTGCTTTGGAAGATGAAATCTCGAGTGTGAGATACAGCTAAGAGCTTTGCTGGAAGGCCATTTCAATGCCCTCTCTTGGAGAAATGTGCAGCAAAACCAAAATGCTGCCCTGGGTTAGGCTGAGATCCCTTCAGAGAAGGTCCAACACAGCTCTGCCTGGGGACTGGAGACCAGTCTGCAAAGTGACACTTGGGTAGCTGCATTGCCACAGAGGTTTGTCTCACACAGGCTGCTCCTCTGCTCCCCTTTCTTTCTAGTCAAGCCACCATGACAGTCTGGGACAGGACATTGTGGTTCAGGCAGCGCTTGGGTGCCTGCACCTGTGCCAGCTCAGGGCAGTCACTGCCACCTTCACGACTGAGCCTGCACAAAGAAAGGTGAAGCAGAGGTCACTTGGAATGCTGGGGGCACTACTTGCCCTGAGGCCACCACAGCACCGTGTGCAGGTGCCCCCAGAATGACTCAGCTAAACTGGAATCCCAATGTGCATGACCCACCCTGGTGTGGGACCACCTCTACCAACCAGCCCTGGGCAGGGAGTGAAGAGGAATTCAGGAGTGAAAGGCAGCACCTCCCAGAGGAGCCTGAGCACAGTGGGTGCCACTGGGACTGAGTGATACCTTTCTCCTCTTTCCCCATGTCTTATCTCCCTTCTCTTCCCACTCCTCTCTCTTCACCCCCTCCTCTCTCTGGCACACAGTGGACATTCACCTCAGGAGCAGTTGTATCATCCAAGAGATGTGCACAAATGTGTCACCAACAAATCTGCAGCAGCTCCAGCCACACTGGTGCTACTTTGCCTTGTTGCATTCCTCAGGTGTCCCTAAAAGAGCCCTTCCTTGGAGGTCAGGTTGCAACAGCTGCTGACTGACTTTATGGTGAGCAAGACTTTGGGTGAATGGGGGAAGCTGATCACAGGAGGGTTTGGTGTGGAAGGTCCTTTTGAACATCATCTGCTCCAATCCCATTGCAGTGAACAGGAACATCTTCAGCTAGGGCAGGTTGCTCAGAGCCCCAAACAAGCTGACATGGAGTGTTACCAGGGATGGGACATCTACCACCTCTCTGGGCAGCCTGGACCAGTGTCTGATCACCTGCAGCATGAAAACTTTTTCATTCCATCTAGTCTAAATCCCCCCTCTCTTATTTAAAACCATCACCCCTGGTGCTGTTGACCAAGCTCTGCTAAAAAGGTTGGCAATGTCTTGTCCAGGGCTGTGGTAGATACCCCATCCCTGGAAGCATTGCAGGTGAAGACTGTGAGCAGCCTGCTCTAGCTGCAGGTGTTCCTGCTGACTGCAGGAGGTTTGGACTAGGAGACCTTTAAATCCTCTCCAACCCAAGCTGTTCTATGATTCTAGCAAATATCACTGTCCTTCAGCTCACAGCTACCTGCTCTTTGGCTGTGGTGGATGTTCCTTGCCATCTAAATCTGTCATTGCATTTTGCTGTCTGAAGCACATACCTGAGCTGAAGCATGCTGGCAACTGCTGCCCTGCCCTCCTCAGTCCTTACTGCTCTGCCAGCTTCTGTGACCTAAGCAGCTTACCTCAGCTGCAAGTAATACATCTTTGCTTCCATGAAAGCTGATGACAGTGTTGACTACCTCTGGGCAAGGCAGCAGATCCTGACAGCCATTGGTGATACTTTCCCACTGAATAACACCTCCCAGCTTCTGCAAGCTGGTCCAGTCCCAATCTATTGAACGCTTCATTTCTGTAGCACAGCAGAAGCTTCTCCAGCAGGAGGTTGTGCAATGTTAAGTCATGCACCACATGAAAGTTTGCATTTTGCCTGTAAGAGACTCTTTGATGGGCAGAACTCGTAATTTTAGGCAGAAAATGAGATCAGGCCACAAGAAGCACTGACTGCCATTTGGGGTGGAAGTAATTATTTTGTAAAGGTGGAGTGGTGGCACCTGGCCTGATTTTAACCAAATAACAGTTCATTGTCTGATCCAGACTAGCTGTCAAGGTTTGTTCTGCAGTCAGCAGAGCAAGAGCAGCCCTCCAGCAGCTGAATCACCTAATCTGTGTTAGACATCTGCCTTACAGAAGGATGATTGCTGTTTGGAAGTGCCTGCCTGTCTCCACTGACTGAAGGAAAGGAGTAAGGATTAATTTAGAGCTGGCCTATGTTAGAGCTACCTGAGTGAAGTCTCTTCTCCTGGTACAATACTGGCACAGCCTCACCATGCCTTCCTCCAGCTGTTGGGAAATGCACTGCTACCCTTCAGGACTCACAGTCTGGGCATCCTCAGGTAAGCCATAGGATGAATCCTTAACACACAAGGCAAGGGAAGGGATTCTGCCCCTTTGCTCTGCTCTCCTCAGAACCCACCTGCAGTCCTGTGTGCAGCTCTGGAGCCCCCAGCACAGGAAGGACATTGAACTGTTTGAGACAGTCCAGAAGAGGCCACAAAGATGCTCAGAGCTCAGCTGTGAGGACAGGCTGAGAGTGTTTCGGCTCTGCACCCTGGAGAAGAGAAGGCTTCCAGGAAACCTTGGGTGGTCTTGGAGATCTCTTCCAACCTGGTTAGTTCTATGATTCTGTGCTTCTATGAATGTAAGGATTACAGCCTGTGCTTGCGTGATCTGCTGGAGGGTGGTGAAAGTCACAGCTCACAGTGTATCAGGCAGTGCAGATTGACAGCTCAAGGAATGGCAGGTGAGGTGAAGGGGTTTGGCCATGAAAATACACACATCTAAAACTGTCTTTTAATCCTGGTTATCCCTGCAGCCCTCCACTTCCAGTGTGCAGCACTCCAAAGAGGCCAGGCTGCCCACAGAAGTTCACAGGCTCACAGGTGTCAGGGGTTGGAAGGGACTCAAAGGGATTATCCAGTCCAAGCCTCCTGCCACAGCAGGACCAGACAATCCAGCTCAGGGCACACAGAACACATCCAGACAGGCCTGCAAAGGCTCCACACAAGGACACTCCACAACCTCTCTGGGTAGCCTGTGCCAGGGCTCTGGGACCCTTCCAGCCAAGAAGTTGCCCTTGTGTTGAGCTGCAACCTCCTGTGCTACAGCTTCCATCCATTGCTCCTTGTCCTATCCCAGGCAGCAGTGAGCAGAGTCTGTCCCCCACCTCCTGACCCCCAGCCCTCAGAGATTAAGGAACATTTCTTAGATCCCCTCTCAGTCTTCTCCTCTCCAGACTGCACAGCCCCAGGTCCCTCAGCCTCTCCTCCCCAGACAGTGCTCAGTCCCTTCAGCATCCTCACAGCCCTCCCTTGGACTCTCTCCAGCAGGTCCCTGTCCCTCTGAAACTGGGGAGCCCCAAACTGAAGGCAGTGCTCAAGCTGAGGTCTCACCAGGGCAGAGTAGAGGGGGAGGAGAACCTCCCTGGATCTGCTGGACACACTCTGCCGAATGCCCCCCAGGTTCCCATTGGCCTCTTCGCCACATCGCTGCCCCATGGACAATTTGTTATCCATGTTTGTGGATTCTCCTTGTCTGGAGCCTTTCAAAACTTGCCTGGGCTCATTGTTGTGCAATCTGCTGTGGGTGACCCTGCTTTAGCAGGAAGGTTGGACCAAACTGCCTCCAGAGATCCCTTCCAACCTCCACCATGCTGGGACTGTGTCAGCAGTGCTAGAAGTGCACAGACGCAGAGCAGCAGCTCCAAAGTGCTGAAAACAGCCAAGGATTTAGAAGCTATTAACTACAAATAAAACAAATGAGTGCATTTCATGACCTGCTAATTTGTAAGCAGAGAGGGAAAAGCAAAACAAATCAAATTGCTATTTGCAGCAGGTTGTTTGCTCTGCTCTAATGAGAAATGCAACTGACACAAAATGCCAATGGAACTCAAATGCCAATGTTCTACCCAGGACACAAAAAAATGTGTCTGTGTGTGAGTGTCATTTTTTTGCTCCCGTTAAGCAATTTAAATGAGTTGAAAGGATCAGAGAAATCTCATGGCTCATCCTTTAAGCTCTTTGTTAGTTTCTGCATTTCACTGGTTGCAGGGGGGGCAGCCAGGATGGAAGGCTGTGAAGTGGTTCATCAGCAATCAGTGTCAGTTGGAGCAACTCTGTTGTCTTTTTCAGGGTGAGTTCCCCCTTGGGAATAGTTTTTTCTTTCAAGAACAATTCTTGATGTTGATCAAGAGAAGTGGAAACTTCTCTTCAGTGGTATTGATTCTATTTTAACCTCTTTCTCCACTTAGGATGAGGATTGGCTTCTGCAGCTGCAGCGCCTGGCATCGGAAGGGGCACTTGGGACAAGAGTGGCCAAGAATGACTCATGTGGCCAAGAAGACCAATGGCATCCTGGCTTGGATCAGCAACAGTGTCACCAGCAGGACCAGGGCAGGAATCACTCTCTGCACTCAGCAATGGTGAGGCCACACCTTGAGTACTGGGTTCAGTTTTGGGGTCCTCACTACAAGAAGGAGATTGAGGTGCTGGGGTGAATCCAAAAAAGCCTAACAAGGCTGGTGGAGGGTCCAGAGAAGAAGTCTTGTGATGAGCAGCTGAGGAAATTTGGGTTGTTTGGCCTGAAGAAAAGGAGGCTGAGGGGAGACCTTCTGGCTCTCTACAACTGCCTGAGAGGAGGTTGGAGCCAGCTGGGAGTTGGTCTCTTCTCCCAAGGAAAAAGAGTGAGAGGAAAGAGCCTCAAGTTGCTTCAGGGGACCTTAAGGTTGAATATAAGGAACAATTTCTTCTCTGACAGGGTAGTCAAGCTCTGGGACAGGCTTCATAGAGAAGTAGTAGAGGAGGGGTTTAAAAGCATGTCCATGTGGTGCTGAGGGGCAGGGTTTAGTGGTAGCCTGGCAATATCAGGTTAGTGGTTGGAGTTGATGGTCTTAGAGGTCACTTCCAATCAAAACATTCTGTGATGCTATACTTGGGTACTGCAGGATTCTCTTCTTTGCACCCCAACAAGTCCTGCACTACAACAGGAAAGTCACCAGAAGTGCTGTACTTGGACAACCTGTAGCCAGGAAGAGTTCCTACTCCATGTTTCTTCAGTGGCCAGCATTGGCTCTCAAGTATTTTAGTGTTTGAGATATTTGTGTCCTGGACAAGGGTCCCTTAGGAGAACAGCAGAGCCACCCTGGGCACGGAGGAAATGTGGATTTGGAGCCATGTGCAGAATGAAGTCTTCCTCTCTAATGGGCTGCACTGAGATCTCTGATCTGGGAAGTCCCAAAAGGCTTCAGCTGGAGCCCATGTGTCCGGTGCAAGGCATTTTGAGCTAGAGGAAGGCCAACTGGCTAAGGTCCAGGGGAGAGCAGCAAGAACCAGCAGAGGTCCAGAAAACATGACCTCCAGCAAGGCCTGAAAGGGCTGGGGTTGTTTAGTCTGGAGGAGAGATGGCTGCAGGGAGATGTGCTGGGAGACTGCAAGGATGTAAAAGGGCACTGTGGAAAGGAAGAACCTGTTCCTGGAGTCCAGCCAGGAGAGCAGGCAGCACATTGTCAGCTAAATCAGGAGTGGGACACTCAGGGTTGGACCCCTTCTCTCTTTCATGAGATCCAAGATGTAACAGGTCCTCAACACAGATTTTTAGGTTATAAATAACTTTTATAGCCAGCTTGGTGCTCAGGCTAATCTGCCATGTGTGACAATCTGCTGTGTACCACAGATGTCAGACCCCCCCGATGATGAAGATCTATAGTGCTGGCTCCACAGGTGGTCAGCAGTCTGGAGGGAGTGTGTGGCCAAAGTCTGAGCACAACACATGGAAGTCCTGCTGGTGTGAACTCCTCACAGTGTTCCCCAGACAAGAAGAGACATCCTGAGACATCTTGAGTGCCTAGGAGAGAAGAGACAAGAAGAGACATCCTGAGACATCTTGAGTGTCTCAGAGAGAAGAGACAAGAAGAGACATCCTGAGACATCTTGAGTGTCTCAGAGAGAAGAGACAAGAAGAGACATCCTGAGACATCTTGAGTGTCTCAGAGAGAAGAGACAAGAAGAGACATCCTGAGACATCTTGAGTGTCTCAGAGAGAAGAGACAAGAAGAGACATCCTGAGACATCTTGAGTGTCTCAGAGAGAAGAGACAAGAAGAGACATCCTGAGACATCTTGAGTGTCTCAGAGAGAAGAGACAAGAAGAGACATCCTGAGACATCTTGAGTGTCTCAGAGAGAAGAGACAAGAAGAGACATCCTGAGACATCTTGAGTGTCTCAGAGAGAAGAGACAAGAAGAGACATCCTGAGACATCTTGAGTGTCTCAGAGAGAAGAGACAAGAAGAGACATCCTGAGACATCTTGAGTGTCTCAGAGAGAAGAGACAAGAAGAGACATCCTGAGACATCTTGAGTGTCTCAGAGAGAAGAGACAAGAAGAGACATCCTGNCACATGGAAGTCCTGCTGGTGTGAACTCCTCACAGTGTTCCCGAGACAAGAAGAGACATCCTGAGACATCTTGAGTGTCTCAGAGAGAAGAGACAAGAAGAGACATCCTGAGACATCTTGAGTGTCTCAGAGAGAAGAGACAAGAAGAGACATCCTGAGACATCTTGAGTGTCTCAGAGAGAAGAGACAAGAAGAGACATCCTGAGACATCTTGAGTGTCTCAGAGAGAAGGAGGAATGTGAGCACCTCTTCTTGCAGACCCTCATCATGGGGCTGCTGCCAGCCATGCAGAACAAACCTTCCTGCCCAGGCCATGCCTGGGTGCTCCCTGGTTAGGGCCAAGGGCCTCCATGTGCTGTCTGAGCACCTTCCTGTGCTGCACACGTGCTCAGCATCATCTGATGTGCTTCTTGCAGGGAACACCCTGCCTGAATCTAGTCCATCTCTAGTCAAAGGGTGATTCCCAACAGACCATTTTTAAATGCCTTAAAGTGCAGGGTTTCCACCAGAGTCCCTGGAGAGGATGTTCCACCATCCAGTAGGTTAGATATCACTCTAAGAATGTTTCCCCTTGGTACTCAGAGTTCATTTTCCATTTCTTAATCCCATCTTGTGATTCCTGGTTATTCCCCTGTTGGGCTAACCTAAACAATTCCTCCCCTTCCCCAAATGTCAGCAGACAGTTGTCCTCCTTTGCTGTCCCCCAGCCAAACTATACATATTTAGCTCCTTCAGTTTTTCTCCTCATAAGTCAATCCTTCCAGCCACTTACTCATCCATGTCATTCCCCCTTTGACTCCTCTCCAGCTTGAAGCATTCCAGCGCTGCTGAGGCGTCCAGAAGCAAACTGAGTCCCCAGCGACCTCAGCCCAAAGAGGAGGCTGACAGAGACAAACCTTGTTTATGAGAACATCCCCATAGCCATCCTTTTGGTCATGGGGTGGAAACAGGGCTTTGGTGCTACCCCTGAGACCTGGCTGGAGCAGAACTGCCAAGTCCATTCAAATCTTCCACTGAAGGCAGGCACTGGGAACGACCGAGACTCGCGGTCCTGTCCTGCTGCCTTGTTTTCATTCACTTCCTTGCAGTCCCCTGTGGTGGGGTTGGAAGGCCACAAAGAGGAAGGGTTGGCCCAAGGAAGCACAGCAATAAATGCACCGACACAGCTTGATACCAAGAGCCACAGCCTGCCCATGCCAAGGTCAGCTCCTGACAGAGGAAACGCCAGGACTACCTCTTCCATCTCCTGCAGGACCCTTTTTCTGTCTAAACATGGAGGAGAAGAAATTGTTTTCTGTTTGCCTTCTGTCCTGAGCCAAGCCTGATGCTCACCTTGTTTTCTTTGGGAATTAATAAGTGTTTGCCAGTGCAGGCCACAAAAAAACCAACAAAACATTCTCCAGTCTTCCTTTTAAAGGTAGGAAGAATGAGCTTAGGAAGAACAGGCTGACAGCAGGTGCAAAAGATCCTGGCCCACTGCAAATCTTGTTTCCATTTACAGTAAATTTAACATTTCAGCAGTTTCTGCTGGAAAGCAGCTCCACAGAGAAGGGCTTGGGAGTCCTGGAGGGCAACAAGTTCACCATGGCTAACAATGGTCTCTTATGGTCCAAAAGGCCAATGGGATCCTGGAGTGCATCCAGAACAGCAAGACCAGGAGGATCAGAGGAGTTCTCTGCTTCTGCACCTAGTGAAGCCACATCTGGAGTGCTACATCCAGTTCTGGGCTCCCCAGTTCAAGAGAGAAAGAGAACTACTGGTGAGAGCCCAGTGGAGGGCTAGGAAGGTGATTGTGGGACTGAGGCAAGAATGAAGAAAGGTTGAGAGCCTTGGGGCTGTTGAGCCTGGAGAAGAGCAGAGTGGGGGCGTCTGATCAATCTTCAGCAAGAGTTAATGAGTGGATGGCAAAGGGATGGTGCCAGACTCTTCTCAGTGGTGCCCAGTGACAGGACAAGGGGCAGTGAGCAGAAATCAGAACCCAGAAGGTTCAGTTTGAACATAAGGAAAAAACTCGTTGTTGTGAGGGTGCTGGAGGCTGGAGCAGGCTGCCCAGAGAGGTTGTGGAGTCTCCTTCTCTGTAGAGATTCCAAACATGCTTGGTCATTGTGAGCCTGGGCAAGCTGGTTTGGGTGACTCTGCTGTAGCTGGGAGTGGGACAGAGATCTGCTGGAGAGTCCAAGGGAGGGCTGTGAGGATGCTGAGGGGACTGAGCACTGCCTGGGGAGGAGAGGCTGAGGGACCTGGGGCTGTGCAGTCTGGAGAAGAGAAGGCTGAGAGAAGATCTAAGAAATGTTTCTAAATCTCTGAGGGCTGGGGGTCAGGAGGTGGGGGACAGACTCTGCTCACTGCTGCCTGGGATAGGACAAGGAGCAATGGATGGAAGCTGCAGCACAGGAGGTTGCAGCTCAACACAAGGGCAACTTCTTGCCTGGAAGGGTCCCAGAGCCCTGGCACAGGCTGCCCAGAGAGGTTGTGGAGTCTCCTTGTGTGGAGCCTTTGCCGGCCTGTCTGGATGTGTTCTGTGTGCCCTGAGCTGGATTGTCTGGTCCTGCTCTGGCAGGGGTTGGACTGGATGAGCTCTTTGGGTCCCTTCCAACCCCTGACATCCTGAGAGCTGTGATCTTCAGAGGTCCCTATCCAAGCTCCACCATTCTGTGCTTCTGTGGAAAGTTGTCAGCTCCTTTGCTGGGTGAGGTTTTCTTTGGAGCATGGTCCCAGCTGGAGCACTGTTGTCACACTGTACATTTCAGGGTACTTCAGAGCTTGTCCAGGAGCCAAGAAGCTTCTCTGTGTGCAGTCAAAGTGCCTGAAATAGCAGGTGATGATTTTAACACACAATCAGCCTTCCCACACACCAGTGGACAGAGTCTTGAAGCATTGACCAGCCCTGATACATCTTTACAGTTAAACTGTGTTCTTCTGTAGCCATCCTGCACTTACTGCATACAAGTACCAAGAAAGGAATTAATTGAAAGCTTGGGGAGGTTACTGCAGCTCTAAGTGCTTTGTACCAGCTTGGACCAGATGATCCTGCCCCTCTGCTCCACACTGCTCAGACCCTACCTGGGGTACTGCACCCAGGTCTGGAGCCCCTGGGACAAGAGGGATGTGGAGGTGCTGGAAGGTGTCCAGAGAAGGGCCACAAGGATGAGCAGAGGGCTGGAGCTGCTCTGCTGTGAGCAGAGACTGAGGCAGTTGGGGCTGTGCAGGTTGGAGAGGAGAAGGCTTCCAGGTGACCTTCTTGTGGCCTTGCAGGATCTGAAGGGGGCTACAAGAAAGCTGGGGAGGGACTTTTGAGGCTGTCAGGTAGTGATAGGAGTGGGGGGAATGGAACCAAGCTGGAAATGGAGAGATTCAGACTGGAGGTGAGGAAGAAGTTGTTGAGCATGAGGGTGGTGAGAGCCTGGCAGGGGTTGCCCAGGGAGGTGTTGGAAGCCTGATCCCTGGAGGTGTTTAAGGCCAGGCTGGATGAGGCTGCCTGAGGCGCGTTTTAACTGGATGCTGCTTGTGATCCCTGACTGATTCTAGGATTCTATCTTCAGAGGTCCCCTCCAACCCACAGCATTCTGTGATTTGGTGAAACTGCAGATTACTGGAGGTCAACCCATCAGAAAATTCCTCTTCAGATTTAGAACACAACCTCTAATTTCCTTCCCCTAGCCTCTTTCAAAAATAGGAAAGCAAACCCTTTACTGAAAAACATGAAGGGTGTTTTTGGTCCTGTTTTCTTTTGCAGGCTGCTCAAGCCCTGACTCAGCAAGGCAGCTCTCTTGTGAGCATAGGTTTGGAAGGAGCCACAAGGACCATCCAGCTCCAACCCCCCTGCCATGCCCAGGGACACCTCATGCTACATCAGGCTGCCCACAGCCTCATCCAGCCTGGCCTTAAACACCTCCAGGGATCAGGCTTCCAACACCTCCCTGGGCAACCCCTGCCAGGCTCTCACCTTCCTCATGCTCAACAACTTCTTCCTAACCTCCAGGTTGAATCTCCTCATTTCTAGCTTGGTTCCATTCCCCCCAGTCCTATCCCTACCTGACAGCCTCCAAAGTCCCTCCCCAGCTTTCTTGTAGCCCCCTTCAGATGGTGCAGGGCCACAAGAAGGTCACCTGGGAGCCTTCTCCTCTGCAGCCTGCACAGCCCCAACTCTCCATCTTTCAGTTTCAAACCATCCCCTCTTGTTCTGCCACAACAAGTCCTCTTCAAAAGGCTCTCCCCATCGTTCCCTACAGGCCCCTTTACACACTGCAAAGCCACCAGAAGGTCTCCCCAGAGCTTTCTCTTCTGCAGGCAGAACAAGCCCAGCTCTCTCAGCCTGCCCTCAGTGCTGTGAGCTGCTGATATTTCATGTTTATTTACTGCTTTTACACTCTTTTAATCTCTTTCTCCTCTTCCTCCTCTGTTAAATGGCACTGTAAAAATAGTGTTTTGAGCAAAAAGCATGGGAAAGTCCAGAAGCCTCTCTGCATTCCCAGTAAAACCCCAGCAGTTCCCACAAATTGGAGATTTCCCTCCCTCCTCCCCAGCTCTTGGGTTTTTTTTCTTTTGCACTGCCTAGGAATTGATAGATCCAAGGCAACTGTACAGGGATTGGGGTTGGAAAAGAAGGGAGTGGGGAAGGGGAGGGGAGCAGGGGAGAGCAAATGGAAAAAAATACACCACAGTAGTAGCCACAGAATTCTTCTCTGCTTCAGCTTCTCCTTTGAACTGGTTTCCCCCCCAGCCCCCCCTTTAATAAGGAACAAATTTTCAGTGTGCTATGGGAAAGTTTGAATGCAACATATTTCTGACAGGTCACTGTCAGTTCACACTACAGAGTTTTGGGATGCCTCCTATTTTTTTTATTTTCCTGCCCCCATACCATTTTCTTTCCTTTTTCTCTCTTATCCTCTCTTTTCCCCCCTTTTTTTAGAGTGGGTGCAGCACAATGGCTCAGATGCTGACAGCCACATTGCTGGGGGTAGTGGCATGCAGGGCACTTGGGGTTAATCACAGACTCCCAGCATGATGGGGGTGAGAAGGGGTTTCTGGAGATCATCTAGTCCAGCCCCCACCCTGCTAAAGCAGTCTCACCCAGAGCAGGTTGTCCAGGATTGCATCCAGGCTGGTTTTGAATCTCTCCAAAGGAGGAGACTCCACAGCCCCTCTGAGCAGCCTGCTCCTGGGCTCTGAGGTTCAGTGCCAGCTCTGGTGCAACTGGAAGTTGCTCAGTGTCTCAGGGTGAGTTGCCCAGGGCCAAACCCCTGGGTGCTCCTGGACAATCCTAGATTCATTCTCCTGGCAAATTTGAAAGCACTACTAAGTATCTAGGGAGGGGGAGAGCAGGAGTGTGACATACAGTTAAAGAGGGACAGGGATCTGCTGGAGAGAGTCCAAGGGAGGGCTGTGAGGATGCTGAGGGGACTGAGCACTGCCTGGGGAGGAGAGGCTGAGGGACCTGGGGCTGCTTAGTCTGGAGAGGAGAAGGCTGAGAGGGGACCAAATAAAGTCAGAAGCCTGAGAGAAGATCTAAGAAATGTTTCTAAATCTCTGAGGGCTGGGGGTCAGGAGGGGGGGGACAGACTCTGCTCACTGCTGCCTGGGATAGGACAAGGAGCAATGGATGGAAGCTGCAGCACAGGAGGTTNCCTGGGCTCAGTATAGCTGAGACAGAGAGCTGAAGGCGCTGAGGTTGAAGCCTTCACCTTCAGAGGACTGAGATGCTTCTGACCACTCCTCCCAACAGAGGAGTCAGCCAGTGCTGAGCTGCACATGAATCTTCTTTCACCCTGGGCACCTGGAGGCCCAGTGTGGGATGCTGAAGTAAAGAATTTGACCTCGTTGGACAAACCTCTTGGTGTTCAGCCAGTTTCCTCTGCAGGCTTTCTGGGGGTGGTCAAGCCCTTGTTCCTTGCTCAAACATAATGGTAGCTGGCCCCAGGGAGCACTTGCAATGCCCAGCACTGGTTTTTTGGAGGCCAAAAGCTGGTGCAGACTGGTATGGCTGGGGCTATTCTGGGAGCAGCCAGAGGAAATGCTTTTTAGGGGGAGCCAACAAAAGAGCCAGGCCTTTTTTGTCCTGCCTGCTCTGAAGCTGCGGTGCTTGCTGCTCCCGAGGGCTGCCTTGGGGCTGCTCTCCCTTATTCCCCTCTCTCCTCTCTGCAGCAGTGGCATTTAGTGTCTCTTCCAAGCTCTGTCTGGTCTCTTCTCCTTCTTTCTGTCCTTCATCTTCTCACAGGAGCAATCTATGGGTTCTGTTTGACCCCCCTGTGGAAAAGCCTCATGCCACCTCCACCCACCTTGCTCCATGCTGGCTGAGATGGTGCTCAGCCAGAGCCTCCTTGCATGTGGTGTGCTCTCCTGCAGCAGCACCTGTGTTCCAGCTTTGCTGGCTTCCCCCAGAGCAGCCAAGGAGTTAATAATTAACAACAGCTACGACTGAGCTGCATTGCTGCTGCTGGGTGATGCCTAATGTGGGTTGTCTCACGCAGTCTTTGCTTGCACCCCAGGATTTTGACACTTGGAAGCTCCATGGAAGGCAGGGAGCCTACAGTGGAATGGGGCCCTTGAAGGGCAATCTTAGGCAAAGGTAATTGGCTTCAGATGTCTCTCAGGCCACTTCTGAGATCTCAAAGCAAGGTCAAGGGTGCTTGAGGCAGGGCTGAGAGGCTGTTCTTGCTAACATTCATTTCCCAGTGCTATGTCAACAGCTTGTTCCACGCCAGGGCTGATGGTTGCTGAAGATGAGGATGGGTGACTCATGGCTCTTGCTTTCAGATCCAGTTTTATGTAGCACTGTGCTGCAGTGGCCTGACTAATGGGCATAAATCTCCTGTGCTTCCCAGGAGTGGCACACAGCAGTGCTGGGCCCAGAAGGAAAAACAGAACAGCCTTTGCAAATGAGCTTTGGACAGTGGTGTCCCAGGGGAGGGACAGCCTTCCCTTCTGGCTGTTCTGTGGAGTTCCTGCTCAGCTTGCTCAGTGGGTTTTGGCTTGTCAGAATGTCCCTTCCCTCACTAGCTGAGGCCTCAGGCTTACCAGGCTCTCCTTTGCAGTCCCCTGATGCTGGTGAGATGTGCCCAGATCATGCTGCTGACAATGGAGCTACTCTGGACCAGAAAAACTCAAAGAAAAATGCTGGGGTTGGCACTCAAGTGTTCAGCAAAAACTTGCTCTCAACAGATGAAGGTGGCTGAGTTGCTGTTGGTCCCTGTTGCTGCAGAGCCGAGCAGCTCTGGATGATGCCATCCACTTGTCCTGCCAGTCAAGCAGGTACTGAGGTCTGCAGGAAATCCTGGGGTTAGCTGCAGTGGTGGATTTTGGGGAAGAGGAGAGAAGCTGGACAGTGACAGCTGGGCAGTAAAATCAAGATCATCACAATTACTTCCCAGAGAGCTTTTGTGTGTGTGTTCTAGGTCATATTCTTAGCTGGGATGACTTTTGTTATCTTCTTGGCTTGAGTGTTGCTGATTTCCCCCCACCCCCTGGTGGAAGCTTGTCCATGCTTCACCTAGGTGCCTTTGGTGGTGCTCCATGCACTATTTCTCTTTGACCTGCTGAGAGGAAGCAATGAGAGCAAACCTGCCTTGCTGAGGGAAGGTCACACAGGGCATGACCTGCCAGCTGTAGGATGCTGTGTTGAGTGCCCTCATCCTCCCCCTGAAGGGTGAGGTCTACAGGAACTTCCAGCAGTTAAAGATTAGCCTCTTGGTCCCTGTCAGGTGGTTGAGGGTGTCAGAGCAGTGTCATTAGTCCTGGTTCAGCCAAAGGATAATTCCTACAGCCCACAAGGTAAGTGGAAATCTCCAGTAGAAAGTCCTGACCCCAGGACTTCTCTTGCTGGGAGCTGGAGCTTCTGATCAGAGAGAACCCAGGACACTGACCTTGCCTGGAGATAGGGACCCACCTGGCTTGTGCTGGTGTTCTCTCACCTGCCTTTGCTCTTTGGTTTGAACGAGGTACAGGCACTGCAGCAGGGGTGGCCTTGTGGGTTGTGTTCATGGACCTTTGTGTCTGGATCCAGCTCCACTCTCACTCCAGGTATGAATGTAGCTACCTGAGACTGAACACTTGGGTCTGAATTGAGATTTAAAGAGAGACACCTTAAGGAGGTGGGTGATGCCCACTAGGATAATCTTTTGCTAGGCAGCCTGACCTTTTTCTGCTTCAGACTTGCTATTTTCTGCTTCAAATTTGCTCTCTTTCTCTCACCTTTACCATGAAACAACTTTACCTCTTTGTCTGAATCCTACTCACTCCCCAGGCTGCCTCTGAGCATCATTTTGATGCCACCAATGAAAAGTCATGCAAAAGGCAGTAAAGTACCTCAGCTCTGCCTACAGAGTCTGGTGGAGCCTGCACTGGTACAAATTGTGGTGAAAATTGTCCAGCACCTCATGAGAAATGCTAATTACTCTCCCCAGAGAACTTGTGTCTGAAGTATTGTGCCCAGTTTGGGCTCCCCAGTTCAAAAAAGGAACAAATCTAATGGGGAGAGTCTAGTGAAGGCTACAAAGATGATGAGGGGCTTGGAGTGTCTTTGTGAGGAGGGGAGGCTGAGAACTCTGGGGCTGCTGAGCCTGGAGAAGAGCAGCCCCAGGGGGGATCTGATCAGTGCTGACCAATACAAATACAAGCGCAACTGTAGGCTGGGTGGGGAATGGCAGAGAGCAACTCTGAGGAACAGGCCTTGGGGGTCTGGGGTGCTGAAAAGCTCAAGATGAGGCTGCAGTGTGAGTGCAGCCCAGACAGCAGCTGAGTGCTGGGCTGCAGCAAGAGCAGTGCGGGCAGCAGGGCAAGGGAGGGGATTCTGCCCCTTGGCTCTGCTCTCCTCAGACCCCAGCTGCAGTCCTGGGTGCACTTCTGGAGCCCCCAGCACAGGAAGGACATGGAAGTGTTGGAGCCAGTGCAGAGGAGGCCAGCAAGATGCTGAGAGGGCTGCAGCAGCTCTGCTGTGAGGACAGGCTGAGAGAGTTGGGGCTCTGCAGCCTGCAGAGGAGAAGGCTTCCAGGAGAGCTTGGAGTGGTCTTGCAGGATCTGAAGGGGGCTGCAGGAAGGCTGGGGAGGGACTATTGACAAGGTCTGGGAATGGCAGGACAAGGGGCAATGGGTTTGAAGTGGCAGAGGGGAGATNTGAGTCGTTGAGTGACCTGTGCTAGTGGGAGGTGTCCCTGCCTATGGCAGGGGTTGGAACTGGATGATCTTTGAGGTCCCTTCCAACCTTACCCTTCTATGATTCAATACCTAAGAGGCATTGCCTGCATCAGCAGCAGGCTGTGATGTCAGTGCTGCCAGCCAGCTATGGTTCTTTCTTGCTGGGTGCCCTCTGCCCTGGATTCCACTGCTGCCCTTGCTGACTCCTTGGTGTCACTCAGTGAAGCCAATGGTGCTGTGCTCTACTGCTCCTTCCTTTCCCTCTAGGCATGAATCAGAGTCCAAGCCCTTGACTCTGGGATGCATCCACCACAATGAGGTAAGTTTCCAGTCTTAGGCACTGACAGAGGCGAGCTGGGAAGAATTTGTCTCTCTGTGGCTGGAGGATGACTGCATCCTCCCAGAAGGGAGCAGAAGTGGAAGCCAGCACAAGGATCACCTCCTGACGGCGCCGCGGAAATTCGGCTTTACAGTAGCAAAAGGTCAGGAGGCAGTGCAAGTGTGGCTAACCCTGCCACGGCAGGGGGAAGGCTTTTTATGGTATGGCCTTCTCCTGCTTTCCTCAGGAGGAAAGACCTTCAGAACCACCCCAGTGGCAGGAGCCAGAAGTGGGGGATTCTTGGCATTCTTCTTGAAACCCCTCGAGGGAATCCTATCAAAGTAGGGAGCTCGTTCCAGCCTGCTGCTGCTACAAATACCATCTGAGCAACCTCGGGCTGACCTCAGTAGCTCACTGACATTGGTCTTTCTCAGAAAGCCACAATCCTAAAAAAAGAAGGAGCCACTTTTTCCTCTTTCTTCCCTTCCAGCACCCTCTCCCTGCTCGCACAGCGAGCAAGAAAGACCCAAGAGCCTCTGAACCTTCCAAGAAAACAAGGCAGAGCCACCTAGAGCGGAACAATAGAGCACGATGAAGACACAGCCACAATAGCTGGCTGTGGTTAACCTCAGAGGCTACAGTCAAACCCGAGGAAATTACAGAAAACCCTTAAACAAATACAATGGCCACAACTGTTTTCTCCCCAGGGGACCCATAAATAGAAGGCAACGCTGGCGGGGAGGGAGGAGGGGCAGGGCTGGTGGCCACTGTTTTTTCTTCTGTGGTTCTGTGTAGGCTACACTGGGGATTAGCCTACCAAGTCCAAGGCAGAGAGTAAGCAGGCCCTGGTGGATCTGGGCTCTGATTCCCACACGTGCTGCAGAAAGCTGCTGCCTTCCTGGGTGGCTCTAGCAGGGCTCGCAGGGGCTTGCTTGGCTGGCTGTGAGCCTGGACTAGGGTGGGATGGTAGAGTCATGGAATGGCTTTGGGTTGGAAGGGAGCTCAAAGCTCAGCCAGTTCCAGCCCCACTGCCATAGGCAGGGACACCTCCCACTGGAACAGGTCACTCAAGGACTCATCCAGCCTGGTCCTGAACACCTCCAGGGAGGTTGTGGAGCACAGAAGCGCCAAATGTGATCTTTGTGCTTCTGTGCTCCACAGCCTCCCTGGGCAACCTGTGCCAGTGTCTCACCACTCTCACTGTCAACAACTTCCTCCTCACATCCACTTTCAATCTCCCCTCTCACACTTCAAACCCATTCCCCTTGTCCTGTCATTCCCAGACCTTGTCAATAGTCCCTCCCCAGCCTTCCTGAAGCCCCCTTCAGATCCTGCAAGGCCACTCCAAGCTCTCCTGGAAGCCTTCTCTTCTCCAGGCTGCAGAGCCCCAACTCTCTCAGCCTGTCCTCACAGCAGAGCTGCTGCAGCCCTCTCAGCATCTTG
>VWYK01005598.1:37844-63855 GCA_013399775.1 Semnornis frantzii
AGCTGGGGATGGGTAGTGTGAGGAAGAGGAGGCTGAGGGCAGAACTCATTGCTGTCTGCAGCTACCTGAAGGGACATTGTGGAGAGGCTGCTGCTGGGCTCTGCTCACAGGGAACTGCAGACAGAAGAAGGGGGAATGGCCTCAAGCTGAGGCTGGGGAGGCTTAGATTGGACATTAGGAAGAAGTTTTTCCTGGAGAGAGTGGTGAGGGAGTGGCATGAGCTGCCCAGGGAGGTGCTGGAGTCCCCCAGCCTGGCTGTGTTTCAGGGTGGTTTGGATGTGGTGCTTGGGGCTCTGGTTGAAGGGGAATGTTGCAGAGCAGGGTTCTAGGTTGGTCTTGGTGACCCTGAGGAGCTTTGCCAGCCTGGGTGTTGCTGTGATGATTCTGTAACTGCAGTCAGTGGCAGCTTTCCTTCTGGCCACCCCCTTCTGTAGAACATTTGCTATCCTTGGTTATTGCTTCTGTGAACTTCTACTTAGAAGGAAAGGAGGAAGCAGCAGAAGTGAGCTGTGCCTCCTTGCCTTGTAGTGCAGAGGTGTGGCAAATCATCTCCCTGGGGTCATAGAAGCAACCTGGCTAAAGCAGCTGGGCTCAAGGCATTTCCCACTCCTCAGATTAGCTGAGTGTAGGCAGCTCAGGAGCCCTGCACAGGCAAACTGTCATTCCCAAGTGCCTGACTGCACAGGGAGAAAAGAGAGTGGCCCAACAAGTGGCTGCTTGAACAGCAGAGGGTTTTTGCAGGAGGCAGGCAGTTTGTGCACCCCAGGCACTGCCATCAAGAGATCTCAGGCTGACATTGCCTGTTGGCACTGCTCCAGGCCCATTACCAGTGGCCCCACTCTTCTCCCAGGAAAACAGTGTCTAGGACAATCACATCCTTTACTTCTGCTCCTCAAAAGTCAGAATTCTACATGGCAAATTCCTCTGTTGGGTGATGTGGAACTGCAGGGGCAGGTCCTGGCTAGATTGTGCTGATTCTGCTTTCAGGTCTCCTTTTCCAGAAGGTATTAGGTCAGAACCAGGATAGGTGAGAATTCCTCATTAGCTTCACCTGGGAGTTGGGAAGGCCTCAGGAACAATGCATTAATGTGGCAAATGATCAGCAGGTGGTTTTGGTGCTTTTAAATGAAATTTAAGAAGCCAGCAGCTGGGAGGGTTTCTTTTTTCAGTCTGGGAGGCAGAGGTGGTGTGGTGACTGCTGCTGAAGGTAGGAGCTGAGGTTTGGTGCTGCTTTTCTTTCACTCTTTGAAGGATTAACAGGATGAGTAACTTGGCTTTGCCTTTCCCCTTGAGAAAAGTTGGAGGACTTTCCAATACCTCAAAGGGGAGCACTGGGAAAATATGGATTCTCAGTGGCTTGGGGATCTGGACCTTGTTTCTCTCAGTTACTTATTTATTTTTGGTCAAAGTGGGAGCTTGAAATAGCCTTGAGACCCTCTGTTTTCACAGTGTTTCTCTAGCAGATGTTGGGCTCTTGAAACAGAGCTTTGTGCTGCTCCTGTTGGTGAATTTGTTGCTGTACCTAGCAGAAGGTGCTTGCTTCAGGTTCAAGCTTGCTCACAGGTTGCTCTAAGTTGTTCCAGGTCACTCCAAGCCCCACACAACCTGGCCTTGAACACTTCCAGGGAGGGGGCATCTGCAATTTGGTCAAATTAGGTAGCATTTGGCAGGGTGGTCATTAGGGTTCAGCTTCCCTGTGTGATTCATGCTGTGCAGAAGGTTGCAATTGCTCCTGTATCTCCTGTGAGTTCTCTAATAAGTGTTTGTCCTCCTTCCTTCCTGTCCCTCAGCCTTGCCATAATGCTGCAGAACTTCCAGAGGACATCTAATAGTGGGATAATGTGATCCTCAACTCATGGGCAAGGAAAACATTTCCTGCTTAACTAAGCTCTGCAGATAATTCTGCTTGGCTTGGTGCTTTCTCTCGTTAATCCCAGGTCTGAATCATCTAGGGGAGGAATTAACTCATGTTTGGCCTGGGATGGTGAAGGAGGTGTCCAAGGCCATGTTAATCTGGGTGAGTGACGTCAAGTTCAGCTCTCTGATTCACTCATTGTTCACCAGGTCATGATTAAGCCTTGCAAGCGTTCCTTACCTTCAGGTCCCTCTGGAGGTGAATCATGACTTCTAGTCTGTAACCCCACTTCAAAGATAGCTTTGGCAAAGGCTTGAAAGGACTGGAAGGAGCAGGTAGCAAACACTTCTCTGGTTTCCATAACAAAACCTGCAGCTTCAGCAAAAGCATCTGCAGTGCTCTGACTCTGTGGTACTTGACAGACATCTCCTGCGTGCCTGAGCCTCCAGGTGGATTATCCTCTCAGAACAAGGTGTAGCTCTGCAAAGTAAAACAGCCTTCAGAAACCAGTCAGGAGAGCTTTATGCCTGTTTGTGTCTTTCTTGTTGGCTTCTGTTAACACTGAGAGTTTTCCTTGCTCAAATGGGACATCTTCACCTCTAGCTGTGAGTGGAGCATCCACCCAGAGCCAGCCTCTGCTGGGTGATGCTCAGTGACAGGCCTGCAGCAAATCAGACCAGCACCCAGCAAAGCATGTGATGGAAAAACTGCCTTTAAAAAAACCCCAAACAACTCAGTGAGGAACTGAAATGGATTGCAGAGTGTAGCCTTGGCTGTGCCTGGGACTGTGTCTCTGTTAGCTTCTCTGTTTGCACAGGAATGTGCTGTCTTGTGGCTTGGTTACAGGAGCACAGGATGTCAGGGGCTGGAAGGGGTTGGTTCTGCTCAATACCTTGGAGCAAATGTGTTCTCTTGGGACTCTGTAGTTATGCTACACCTTCTGGTATAGGTGATCCTGCTCTGGCAGGGGGGGTTGGACTGGATGAGTTTTGAGGTCCCTTCCAGCCCCTGACATTCTGTGATTTCTTTGTCCCCCCACAGCCTGCTGTATCCTAGGCTGCAGCAGGAGGAGTGTGGCCAGCAGGTCAGCAGAGGTGGTTCTGCTCTCTTCATCTGGTGTCCTTTAACTTCCTGGCAGTAGTTACTCTGAGCACAAACTTAACTTGGAGCACTCCTGTACCAGATGTGAAAAATGTCTGAGGTCATTTGGAGATGAGAAAACATAAGGAATGTATCTCAGTGATGCCCAGTGGTAGGACAAGGGGTGCTGGGTGGAAGCTGAGGCATAGCAGGTCCCATGTGAACCTGATGAGTGGTTTTTTTGCTCTGTGAGGGTGCCAGAGCCCTGGCACAGGCTGCCGGGGGGGCTGTGGAGTCTCCCTCTCTGGAGATATTCAAGAACCATCTGGATGTGTTCCTGTGTGACCTGCTCTGGGTGATGCTGCTCTGGCAGGGGGTTGGACAAGATGAGCTTTGGAGGTCCCTCCCAGCTCCTGACATTGTGATTCTATGATCCCTGGAGGTGTGTAAGGCCAGGCTGGATGTGGCTCTGAGGAACCTGATCTTGTGTGCGGTGTCCCTGCTCATGGCAAGGGGGTTGGAACTGGCTGATCCTCGAGGTCCCTTCTGCCCCTGACAGTTGTGTGATTGTGTGAGCCAGCAGGCACTGCAGCCATGCACTCCACACCTCTATGATTGCTGCTGAGGCACTCTGGGGTTCTGAAGGAAGGCATCAAGCTAGCTGGAGAGCTCCTATGAGCCTTAGAAAAGCTGCACTTGTGAGGATGTGAGATGGGGAAGTGTGTGGAAGACCTGAGAAGGATTCTAACAAGTTGCTGAGTGGCTGTAGGTGCTCTGAGGTGTGGAGGGAGGATGTATTTTTTATGGAAAGATAGGGGATTTGTGAGTAATTGGAGGAAAAAAACAGACCTGAGGTTTGTGAGCTAACTTTGAGACCCCTTTACCACCTAGACTAATCTCAGCCCACCCCTCTGCTGCTAAATACACCAGATTTTACCCTGTGCCTCTTGGAGGTGCTGGACGTGCAGGCAGTGATGATGTTCAAAACCTGCAAGTCCCAGGGTCTGGGAGGGAGGCTGAGTGCATGGAGGCTTGTGTCAAAAACTTGGTTGGCCACAGGGGTTTGTGCCCTGTCCAACTGCTGCTTTGAAGGCAGGGTAAGGAATTTCCTTGGCCAGGCTGAGGACTTTGCTAGGTTAGTGTGGGAGGTGATGCAGTGTGTTGGGGCTGCACTTGTCCTTTAGTGACCCAAGAAGTGCTCTTTGATTTCCAGAGCCTCTGTGGCACAGTTGGGACAATCAAGGGAAGAGCTGCTGGGGAGCCATGGGTAAGAGCAGTCTTGGATTGAGGGAGCCCTGATGTCATGTCGGGTTTAACCTTGCATTCAGGAAGGAGTCTTTTCTCCCCTTTATCCTACCTGCTTAGAGATTCTCTGCTGAGACTCTTCAAAACCTTTGTGCACCTGAGTATAATAATGGGCTCTGACTTCAGCTGCAGCTTTTAAACACCTTTTTTGCTCTTTTTTCCCCCCTTTGAATTTTTTCCCTTTTTATTCTTTTATTTTCCTTTCCCCCCCTTTTCTTCCCCTTTTTAATTTCCTTTTTAAAAATTATTATTATTATTATTTTTTTGTAAATCTGGAGCCCTAATCCATGGAAAGGGGAGCTCAGGAAAGGCACCCAAGTCAGTATCATAAAACCAGGCTGATGGCTGAGTCTGTGCATGCTCCATGTCCACCTAACTCCAGTTCCTCCAGTGGTAAATTCTCCTTGGATGGAATAAGTGTGAACATGGAGCTGAATGCCTGAAGCACTTATAAATGCCCAGGCTGTAGCAGGTAGAAGTGTTTATGGCTGTGGGAGATATTTACGGCTCTATTACATCCTCTGTTATTTTGGCCTCATTGACTTCTTACAAAATCTTTAATGAAGGTTTATGTTTTATACCTTTGCCTTCTGGCTTGTACTTGCTTGTAAGGAAGTGTGATGGCAGCAGGTGAAGGTCCAGAAAGTCCTGCAAAGCAGGCTTGGGAAATGCTTGTGGTGGATGCGTGGCAGGACAGAGGGAAGGGCTCCTGATCCTCAGCTTTGCTTCTTGAGGAGCCTCCATTTTCCCTGGCAGCTCATGGAAATGCAGACAGCTGCATCTCGAGCCAGCTGTGTGCCGGCTCATAGGCAGCAGTGCAAGCTTTGTGTGCTGTGGATGCACATCCTGCCCCTGGGAGCCTGCAAGCTCCACTGACCCAGGGAGAGAGCCCCTCTGCTGTGGGGCCAGGCTGAGAACTGGGATGGTTCAGCCTGGAGAAGAGAAGGCTTTGGGGAGACCTTTCTGTGGCCTTTCAGTGCTTAAAGGGACAGGTAAAAACTCCCCATCTTTTCTTAGCAGGGCCTGCAGAGACTGGACAAGGAGTGATGGTTTAAAACTAAAAGAGGGAGATTTAGGTTGGAGAGCATGGTGAGACCCTGGCCCAGGTTGCCCAGAGAGGTGGTAGTTGGCTGGAACCATCCCAGGTGAGGCTGTCTGGGGCTCTGAGCAACCTACTCCAGCTGCAGATGTCCCTGCTGGCTAATCTGTAAGGCTCCTTTCCCACCCACACTGGCTGACTCTTCCCCACGTGTGAACACATGGGCATTATCTTCCCAGAGCATTTGGGAAGGAACTTGCAGGAATCCCTGGGGGTGCTCTGTGGGGACAGCACCTTTGGCAGCAGCTTTCCCCAAGAGACTGAGGGTTGCAGTTTGTGCTCTGAGTGGTGTCCTTCTTGACCTTACATGCATCAGATCAGCACCCAGCAAAGCATGTGATGGAAAAACTGCCTTTAAAAAAACCCCAAACAACTCAGTGAGGAACTGAAATGGATTGCAGAGTGTAGCCTTGGCTGTGCCTGGGACTGTGTCTCTGTTAGCTTCTCTGTTTGCACAGGAATGTGCTGTCTTGTGGCTTGGTTTGCACAGGATGTCAGGGGCTGGAAGGGGTTGGTTCTGCTCAATACCTTGGAGCAAATGTGTTCTCTTGGGACTCTGTAGTTATGCTACACCTTCTGGTATAGGTGATCCTGCTCTGGCAGGGGGGGTTGGACTGGATGAGTTTTGAGGTCCCTTCCAGCCCCTGACATTCTGTGATTTCTTTGTCCCCCCACAGCCTGCTGTATCCTAGGCTGCAGCAGGAGGAGTGTGGCCAGCAGGTCAGCAGAGGTGGTTCTGCTCTCTTCATCTGGTGTCCTTTAACTTCCTGGCAGTAGTTACTCTGAGCACAAACTTAACTTGGAGCACTCCTGTACCAGATGTGAAAAATGTCTGAGGTCATTTGGAGATGAGAAAACATAAGGAATGTATCTCAGTGATGCCCAGTGGTAGGACAAGGGGTGCTGGGTGGAAGCTGAGGCATAGCAGGTCCCATGTGAACCTGATGAGTGGTTTTTTTGCTCTGTGAGGGTGCCAGAGCCCTGGCACAGGCTGCCGGGGGGGCTGTGGAGTCTCCCTCTCTGGAGATACTTAAGGACCATCTGGATGTGTTCCTGTATGACCTGCTCTGGGTGATACTGCTCTGGCAGATGAGCTTTGGAGGTCCCTCCCAGCCCCTGACATTCTGTGATTCTATGAATGTATCTCCCCAGGTTCCTTAAAGCTGCTGTCCCCTCAAGTGGATCAAGAGCAGCAGTTCTCACAGATGTGGCTTGGCCTTTGCCTTTCACTTGCCGCCAGGACAGACAGGCACATCCCCACGAGCCCTGTGCCCCTGGCTCCCTGGCGGAAGAGGCCAAACTCTTGCAGGAGGTGACAGTGCTGAGGCACGTGGAGCCCGGGCCCAAGGGCTCTGTGAGATGCCTCCTGGCTCATTCAGCATGACACCAGCCCTTTGCAATTTGTAAACCGCAGGAGGGTCAAAAGTTGAAGGGCTTTTTCTCTTTTGTTTGCCACCTCCGTGGCCCCGCTGGGAGGAGGGCTTGCGGCCATCCTCCCTGGAGGTGCACACCAGCAAAGACAGGCTGCATTGTTCTGCCTCCCGACGCAAAACCAACACAGCTGACATGCATTGCTGCATGCTTCACCAGCTCTGAAAGGAAGGGAAGAAGCTGCTGACTTAATCCTTTGAGCTCCTGCCTTTCATCCCTCCCAACAGCCCGAGGTTTTTGCCTCTTGTCATGGTTGCAGGCCAGCTGAGCGCGTAGGATGCTTTAGAAGGTGCAGCCCCACACCTACAGAACTGCTAGCCAAGGGGCATGTCTACCCTGCTGGTGTAGGCAGACCTGAACTACCTCTTCTTGGAGGCAGGCACATGAGGTGTGCTGTGCCAGGCCTGGATGTGGCTTCTGTCACTCCTGGTGCTGTGCTGAGCAGTTCCTGCTGAATCCCTGCGGCAAACAAAACCTGGCTAAGGGTTGGACGAGGTCTTGAGTGACCTGTGCTGGTGGGAGGTGTCCCTGCCTATGGCATTTGGGTGGAACTGCATGAGCTTTGAGGTCCCTTCCAACCTTACTGCTCTATGATTCCATTTAACCTGTCCTGGGAGAGCCTACCCAGCACCAGATGAACTTAGAGATGGAGAGCCTAACAAGGCTGTTATTTCTGTGTGGGGAAGGAGCTCCAGGAGCTCAGATGGGATGCAGGAAGTTCCATCTGAATGTTGAGGAAAACCTCTTTGCTGTGAGGGTGCAGAAGCACTGGACAGAGAGGTGGCGAAGTGTCCCCCTTACCTGGAGCTGTTCCAAACCCACCTGGACACAACCCTGGGCAAACTGCTGTGGGTGCCCTGCTTAACAAGGGGGGTGGCTGAAGTGATCTCCAGAGGTCCTTTGCAACCCCTGCCATGCTGGGGTTCTGTGAGTGAAGGGCTTAGTGGTCTGGTGCAGAGGGCAAACAGCTTTGCAGAAGGGAAACAGGTTCAAATACTTAAGTGTCAAGTTGCTAAGCTCTGAGTTCTCTCCTGGACCTCAGAACTGTGTGCTCAGGTGAAGCCTGTGGCAGAGTGTGCTGGTGTCCTGCCTTCTCCTTTTGCCAGTGGAGAAGTGGTGCCAGCTGCCATCTTCTGTGGGACAGGAAACCCACAAGCAGAGGCTGGTCTTAACCTGTGCTCCTGTGAGCACATGCTGGGAGCTGGAGCCTGCACCTTCCTGTCCAGCTGCTGTCACCTGGGGAGACATGCACAGGGATCACCCAGACTAAGTGCTGCCTCTGCTTTAGAATCTGTTTCATCATGTCCCAGTCCTGGCTGCAATCTCAAGCAACTCAGCCTTTCTCTGCTAGGATGGATGTGGTTTTTAGTGGCCAGCATCTCCCCAGATAATGCTTGTAGGTCCTAACAAAAATGCTCAGAGTCTCCTGCAAAGACATTGTGCATCTTGTCCAAGCCTCTTCCTTACCCTTTCTAGGCATTGCAAATTACTCTAAAGATAGAATCACTCTGATTCACTGTGAAATGGGTGAGGAGCTGGCTGGAGGGGCAGGTCCAGATAGTGGTGGTGAATGGTGCCACATCCAGCTGGCAGCTGGCACCAGTGCTGTGCCCCAGGGATCAGTGCTGGGTCCTGTCCTGTTCAATATCTTCATTGATGATCTGGAGCAGGTGATAGAGTCCAGCATCAGCAAGCTTGTGGATGAGATCAAGTTAGGAGAAGCTGTGGATCAGTTGGGGGGTAGGAGGGCACTGCAGATGGACCTGGGCAGGTTGGATGGGTGGGCAGAGGCCAATGGGATGAGATTGAACAAGGCCAAGTGCAGGGTTCTGCACTTTGCCCACAACAACCCCAAGCTGTGCTTCAGGCTGGGGAGAGAGTGGCTGAGAGCAGCCAGGCAGAGAGGGCCCTGGGGGGGTTGGTTGGCAGCAGCTGAAGATGAGGCAGCAGNTTGGGCTCTACTGCCAGGCACCCAGGGACAGAAGAAGAGGACACAGCCTCAAGCTGTGCCAGGGCAGGTCTAGGCTGGATGTTAGGAGGAAGTTCTTGTCAGAGAGAGTGATTGGCATTGGAATGGGCTGCCCAGGGAGGTGGTGCAGTGCCCATCCCTGGAGGTGTTGAAGCCAAACCTGGATGTGCCACTTAGTGCCATGGTCTAGTTGCTTGGCTGGGGCTGGGTGCTGGGTTGGGCTGAGTGAGCTTGGAACTCTCTTCCAACCTGACTGATTCTATAAATCAACACTGTCTGTGCATTCATTCCTTGGCACTCCATGTGCAGCCTAAAGCTCTGGAACACTGAGCCAGGTGAAGGTCTCTCAATTTCTTCTGTAAGAAATGGGAGGCAAATGTCTCAAAGGTCAGTTTTGAGCACAATCATTTTAACTGACTAAAGAGAAGCTGCTCCCTCTGAGGGAGGCAACCTCCATGGGGGCAACCCCACAAGGGACACACACAGGGCACAGTGGCTTCAAACTAGAGCAGACTGGGATTGGATGTTAGGAACAAGTTCTTTGCTGTGAGCATAGCGAAACACTGCAACAGATTACCCAGGGAGGTGGTTGAGGTCCCATCCCTGGAGATATTCAAGGAGAGACTGGAGAGGGCTGTGGGCAACCTGCTCTAGCTGAGGCTGTCCCTGCTGAGAGCAGAGGGCGTTAGATTGGGAGAGCTTTGGAGATCCCTTCCAGCCCTGACCATTCTATCACAGCTTTCTGCATCAGAAGTTACCAACTCTGTGCCCTTTGTGCTGCTGCTCACCTTCCTGTGGTGGACCTCAGAGAAAATGTGTCCTCCTCTTGCTCCCCACCTCGTTTCCCTTTCATCCTCTGCTCCTCCATGGCATCTCCCCAAGGCTCAGTGGCTTGGTGATTGTGCCAATGGCCCTGATGCCTTCCCTGCATTCACCTTCCCCAACACAACTGAGCAACTCTGTTTTGCAAGCAGCTTCTTGGCTGTTTTATCTCTAGCCAGCTCCCTAATTTCACTCCTAAATTACACACACTGGCTTGGTGGAAGGGGACTTCATTTTAGAGGAGCTTATGTAAACCCTTCAGAGGCTGCTTTAATTGTGTTTGCTTCTGCAATGAATGGGCTCACTCCAGGCCTGAATGGTTCCTGCCCTGCTAGTAAACGTTTCACATTCCTGTCTCCCAGATGCTCTGCCCATGAACCAGAAAGTGAAATGATTCAGGTTTGTAGAAACCTTTCCTTGTCTTTTTTTAAAGGAAGGGTTTAAAAAAAAAAAAAAAAGATAAAAAGAAGGTAGGTATCTTGGAGAAGGTTTCTGTGAAACCACTGCCATCACTTCACATTCCTGGCATTTTTGCTCTTCCAGAGTAGAGGATTATGTCTACATAACGTCACCTACTTCATAGGTGGCTGTGAAGTGTTGTATCAAGAGCTGATTCCTCCAGTCTGTGGATTCTTCTGTAGTAACCTCACTTGTTTTCCTCTGTCACTCTTGGCTGTGGGAACAGCACAGCACTCCTGGGATGCTGCAGAGCACACTGCTTAATCCCAGCCTGGTGCTGACCTTCATCCCATCCACGGGCAAAGCATTTTGTCCATTTGCCTCTTTCATTCTTTGTTTCACAGAGTGTCAGGGGCTGGAAGGGACCTCCAAAGCTCAGCCAGCCCAACCCCCCTGCCACAGCAGCATCTCCCAGAGCAGGTCACACAGAACACATCCAGGTGGGTTTGAATATCTGCAGAGAGGGAGACTCCACAGCCCCCCTGGGCAGCCTGTGCCAGGGCTCTGGCACCCTCACAGGGAAAAAATTCCTCCTCCTCTTTAAATGAAACTTCCTCTGCCTCAGCTTGCAGCCAGTGCCCCTTGGCCTGGCACTGGGCATCACCCAGCAGAGCCTGGCTCCAGCCTCCTGCCACTCACCTGCACATCTTTAGAACCATTGCTGAGCTCACCTCTCAGCTCCTCCTCTGCCAGCAGCACAGCTCCAGCTCCCTCAGGCTCTGCTCCTACCAGAGCTGTTCCATTACCTTCAGCATTTCTGTGGCTCTGAGTGCACAGCCCCTTGGTGCTGCTGGCACAGTCTCTTCTTGAGCAGTGAATGGCATCAATGTGACCTGAGAATTTCCTTGGCATCCAATATCCTGAGTCCATGTACTTTGAAACCCACAGGTTCATGGAATGGCTTTGGTTGGGAGGAATCTTTAAGCCTTATCCAGTCCAAGCCTGCAGCCAGCAGGGACAACTGTACCTAGAGCAGGGGGCTCCAAGCCTCACACAACCTGACCTAGACTCTTTGCAGGGATGATCTAGCACCTTCCTGGGCAACCTGGGCCAACCTCATCCAGGGTAGGGTGTCCCTGCCCATGGCAGGGGGGTTGGAAGAGATGATCCTTGTGGTCCCTTCCAACCCTGACTGATTCTGTGATTCACTACCCTCAGAATAAATGCATTTCTTCCTCATCCTTAGTGTAAATCTCTTAGTTCAAAATGGATAGCTCTAAATGTCCCTCATGTGTGTTACTTTGCACTATTCAGGAGCTTTTGCTTGGAGTTCATGGCTCAGAGCTTTGCTTTGTCCCCTCAAAGTCATCCTTTAGGTGACCTCCTCAACAGTTGGTGGGTAGGACTCTGAAAGTCTTTAGTTTAGCTAGGCCAGAGGATAGGAGGGAAAACTTGTTTACATGACCCCAAATCTATGGTTCAACCTCAAGAAAATCCACAACTTCTGAGCTGCATTTCAGCCTCCTTTAGTGTGGACTCTCCACCCTAGGCTGCTCATGATCAGGTAACCTGTAAGGGGAAGCTGCTTCCACTTCTGTGCCATGGCTTAACTCTTTTTTTTTGGGAGGGGAAGAAGAATTTTCCCCAACATCCCATAAAAATTAGCCGGTAAGGAAGCCTCCAATCCTGTGATTTCTGTGGGTGGTGTCATGGTTTTGAGTGGGTTTTCTAGGTAATGGACTGCTTGTGGGAAAATTGCCCACGCTGGGAGGCAGGGACTGCTTTTCTGTCACCAACCCAGGAACAGCAGGACAATTTGGGATCCCAGTGCTTAGATCATGTAGATCCCTCTGTCCATTTCTGGGGATCTGTGACACTAGACAAGGAAATGCAGAATACAGACTCTGAGCAGCTGCCGCTTGGACAGTCCTTGCCAGTCCTGGTCTAGCTAGGTCTGGATGAGAACTTGACCTTGTGGGTCCAGCAGGATGAAGGCCATGGAGCACAAATCTCCCGAGGGAGCTGAGGTAGTTCAGCCTGCAGAAAAGGAGGCTGAGGGGACAGTTTCTTGTTCTCTACAACTCTCTGGAAGAAGGTTGGGGCCAGATGGGGAATTGATCTTTTCTCCTAAGGAACAAGCACTCTAAGAAGAGGAAACAGCCTCAAATTATGCCAGGGGGGCTTAGGCTGGATGTGTTGTCAAGCCCTGGAACAGAGTGTTCTGGAAAATGGTGGAGTCCCCATCCCTGGAGGGGTTTGAAAGCCATGTGGATGTGGTGCTGTGGGGCACAGTGTAGTGGTAGGCTTGGCAGTGTTGGGTTAATGGTTGGACTTGATCTTGGAGGTCTTTTCCAAGCTTAATGATTTTTGTTATCTGAACTTTGTGCTTACCCTCTCCTTACCAAGGGTGTCTCAGTGGTTCAGGTGGGGAAATTTATCTGGTGAGATCTGGGAGGAACATGGCGTAGGCAGGCTGAGAACGTCCTCCCCCACACCTGCTGCTGGAGCCAAGTCAGAGCCTGAATTTGGCATGGCAAAATTGGAAAGGTGCACAGTTTGTGTCCAGGCTTGTTGAGAGGCACTTGGAGCTGAACTGGAATCCCATCCCAGGCTCCTTGTGCTGGCTGCCAGAATTTGCCATCGTCAACAGATTGCACAACCCTGAGACGCTTCCAGGAGGGTACAGCAGGACTCCTACTCTCCTTTAGGCCCCCACTACCTTCAGGTGCTGAGGGGGAGAGCAGAACTGCTCTGTGCACTGGGGGTGTGCTCAGGATGTTTCCTGGGCTGGTGTGAAATGCTGCAGGAGAAAAGCTCTGTGAAGGTGTGAAAAGGCCAAAGTTCAAGGATTGCCTCATCTGAGCAACTTCCTGCCAATTGAAGGCATGTGCAGGAGTAACCAGGTTTAGGCATTTAGATTTGGTTACTCATGAGAGGTGGGGAAGGAAGAGGAAGGATCACAGAATGAAAGCTGCTTTTGCAGAGGTCACTGGAATGAGCTGCCAGGTGCCTGACTCATTCTCCTCACTGGATCCAGGCTAGGGTGACAGAGGTTTCTGCAGGTGTGCTGGGGGTAGTGTGGCTATGGGGTGCCCTTAGGGGTGTTGCATGGCAGCAAAGTCCCTTTGTCACCAACTTTAACCCTTTCCACCACCAATAAAGTCTGCTGCTTGCTCCAGGGCTTTCTGTTCCATGATACATGAGCTCCAGAGCAAAGGGTGCCATGGCTGCTGTGCTGAGCCAGGGATGGCTCAGGTGAGACAGGCACAAGCTGCAGGCTTCTGGCAGCCACTACTTTCCACAGCCACCTGTGTTAAATGTAAGCACCGAACTACATCTGAATTAAGTTTCATATGCCAGGCAGCTTCACAGACTGGTAGGGGTTGGAAGGGACCACTGGAGATCATCTAGTCCAACCCTCCTGCTAAAGCAGGGTGACCCAGAGCAGCTTGCTCAGGATCCCCATGTTCAGGTGGGTTTGGAATGTCTCCAGAGACAGTAGCAAAGACAATTGCCACTGTATCTCTAGAAGAATTAGCAGAGGGAAGGTGCTGGATTCTAGGAGGCTGCTGGAGGGAGGTGCAGAGCCACCTTCTGCCTCCCAAAAGGCTCTGTGAACCACAACTCCCTGCTTTGATGATCCCTCCAAGGCCAGAGAGCCCTGCATAGATGAACTGCCTCATGCAAAGTGATCTTTCCCTCTTTCCCACCTCTTGCTGACAGGGAAATATTTGCCATGAATTCCAGCAGCATAAATCTCAGCTCAGGAACGCCAAGATTTCTCGCTGCAGTTGCTTGCCAGTTGCCCAGGCTCCAGCCCTGGAACAGGTCTCAGCTGTGAATTTCCTGCCTTCAGCTGCAGCATTCTCAGAGAATTCTTCATGGCACAGGCACAGCACACCATGACCTGATTTATGGGCTTGGGGGTCTGTTTCTACCCTCTGTGATCGGGCAGATAATGAATAGGAGTTAGTGGTGGTGGTGGGGGGGAGTGTTCACGTGTCCTGAATGTCTCTGTGCTGATGGCCAAAATTCCTGAACATCCAGAATCAGATCGAGTTACCTTCAATAAGCCCCCACTGGTGCAAAAATAAGCTGTGTAGAGGAACACCACCATCTGAGGACACAATCTTTGGCTTAGAGCCACTTGGATTTTCTCTTCCCCTTCCCTCCAGCATGAAGCAAAGGAAATAAAACCTCAGCAAGTGCTGCTAAACTGAAGGACAACATCTCTGGTTTAGGAAGTCCCTGAGCAGCAGATAATGAACCTGGAGAAATGTTTTGGGATGGGATCTTAGGATGTCTGTGTGTGTCTTGTTCTTTGATGCTTTTCTTGTTGTTGGATGCTACCAGAGCAGTGAGTGTGAGGTTATCCCACAGCCTCCACTGAAGCCTTTCCTTTAGGAGTTAGGAGACTAACTCCTGGTAGGTGATCCAGAAGGTCAGAGGACAAATTTGCTTCAGAGTGAGTCCAGGCAGATCTGGCATCTCTCTGGGAGCTTAGAGTTGTGGGGGAATATCTGTGTGCCCCTTCACCTGCCACCACCATGCCTATGGCAGGAGAGGTCTCTCTCTGCTGTTCATCATCTCACTAGATGTTGACACTAAGCATCACTTAATGGTCTTCAAGGAGCCTCAGGACTGTCATGAGCTGCCTTAGTTCCTCAAAAATCATCTCAGCTGGCCTCTTTGCTGTCAGTGGAGTTTTATTTCTTGGGTTACCTACCTCCCAGGGCTCTGTGGGGTTGCCAGGCTGGACTCCTTCCCAACACTGCAGGCTCCAGGCTTTTCTTCTTGGTCCCAAGCTTTCCAGCATGGGTCTTGAGCAGTCCATATCAAGCACTTCCATACTCCAGGAGTGCGTTTTTTTTTCCCTCTTATTTGCTCCAGGTCACACTGTGGGACTTTTTTTTGCTCATGATCTGGGTCTGCAGACATTGGATCCAGTCTTTCCCTGTGAGCACTGAGCCAGCAGGCTCATTCCAACTGGTCCTTCTAGAGCTGTACAAATCACTGATTTCTTTGGGTTGGCCCAAGGAGCAGAGTGCTGACAACGTTCAGTGTGAGATGGAAGCATCTCTGCTTGAGCTGAGTCTGCTTAGAGTCAAAGTTATCTGGCCTCAAAGTGCATTTCTGGAGGGGAAAGACAAAAAAACCTAAATAAAACACTGATTCCTTGAAATATTTTCAAGCTTTTGGTGGAAACTATTCACTGAGTGTGCAAATAGTTTTGGTAGGCCCAAAACCCCACTTTTTTTTTTTCTTCAGTGAAGGAAATTCTTCATCCAAAAACATCTTCTGTGCTGCGTCAGTCCTTGTGGAACTCACTGCCTGGTGTTGTCTGTGGGTCAAGCCCAACTGAGGGCTGCCTGCTTGCAGCAGTGGAGGAGGGAGGGAGGGAGGCAGAGTCTGTCCCAAGGTTTGGTTTAACCATTCACCTTGGTCACATTGGACTCCTGTTCCCCCTTGCCAGCCTGGATACTTCAGCTGCTAATATTTGCTCAGTGAATAGTTGAAACATCCAGAGCAGGCAACCTCCACATGCAGAGCCCTCTCTTGTGGTTTGCTCCTGTGGCAGGATGAATTTCCTTTTCCTTTTTGCTTGAGCTGTCTCTAGGAAGCCCATAATAATCATGTTATTATCTCTTACTAACTGCTGAGGAATGTTGATGTAGGAAGGACCTGTGCTTTCTAGGCAGGTTAGATTATAAACCTTCACTTCCTTTTTCTGATCCTCTGCCTTCATCTTAATTCATCTGCTCCTTGTTTGGCCTCCAGGTGACTTCTGGGGTTCTTACACATGTCTGGGCCATGCTGCTGCTCTTTCCCCCTTCCTTTTATTTTCATTTTTTTCTTTTTTTTTTTTTCTTTCTTTTTTTTTGGATGAAGTCACACCTCTAAGCCACTCTGTGTCTCTAATTAGTAAGCATTGTTAGAACCCAGGGCTCAATGTCTGTAGTGGTTTTGAAGTTTCCCCCTCTCAGATTAACCAGACTGACTAATACAAGGCTTCCAGGAGACCCCGGAGTGGCCTTGCAGGATCTGAAGAGGGCTACAGGAAGGCTGGGGAGGGACTATTGACAAGGGCTTGGAATGGCAGGACAAGGGGAATGGGTTTGAAGTGTCAGAGGGGAGATTGAAAGTGGATGTTAGGAGGAAGATCTTTAGGGTGAGGGTGGTGAGACACTGGCACAGGTTGAGGGTGGTAAGACACTGGCACAGGTTGCCCAGGGAGGTTGTGGAGCAGAGAATCACCCAACGTGATCAAAGGAGCTTCTCAGTGCTGATCAATAGCTACAGGGCAAGGGTCAAGAGGGTAGGGACAGACACTTGCAGTGATGTCTAGTGGCAGGACAAGGTGCAGTGGGCCCACAGGAAGCTCTCTCTGAACAGGAGGAAAAATCTTTGCTGTGAGGCAGCTGAGACCCTGCCCCAGGCTGCCCAGAGAGGTTGTGGAGTCTGCTCCTCTGCAGAGGTTCCAAACCCTCTGTTCCCTGATCCCGGGCAGCCTGCTGTAGGTTGCCCTGCTTTAGCAAGGGCCTTGCACTTAGATGATCCCCAGAGGTCCCTTCCAGCCCACATCATGCTGGGGTTTTTGTGTGGTGGTTGCAGGAGGAATCACAACTCTCATTACAGAACTGCTGTGGTTTATCTTCAGCAGCAGCTCTGCCTAATCAAGGGAATCTCTTTGATTTGATATCCTCTTGCTTGATGCCTCCCTCAGTGTTAATTTGGTCACTTACTTGCTTCCTTTTATCAGGTCCCTGCCTCTCCCTATGCAAGTGTCCTGCCTGCAGATATTGTCTGTACACTTTGCAGTCCCTAGGGGCCTGATTTCTGAATTAATCTGAAATGTGGCAGTGATATCTTAATGAACTTGAGCAGCTCCAAATTCTCCATGTGTTTTAAAAATCCTAAACATTCCTAAAACCTCCCAGAATGGGATGAAGAGAAACTTGTGACCTTCCCTCTGAAACCTGCACTTGGAGGCAGTTTCTCCTGCCTCCAACGTTCTGAGCATAAGATAAAATCCCAACCATCACCCCAATCCATAAATCAGAGAGGATTTACTTGGAGAGCAAGCTCTCTTTTGGGTGGGAATTTAATTTTCTGTGGAAAAGTTTCACAGCAGCCAAAGCAAATCCTCTATAAAATATGGCACTGGTTTTCTTCAGGCTCCTCTCTGCTCCGTGGGGTGAGGCATTCAGCCAGGTCATCCTCCACAGCGTGAGGGGCAGAGGCATCCTGTGAATTCCTGCTTGTTGAGCACTGACAGATGTAACCTGGTATGAACTTCCCCTTTGCTATGGGAGGTAGACAGAAGTCTGAGGGTTGGGGAACAAAAAAGTGCTTTTTTTTCTTTTTCTGGGAATGCTGTGTGGCTTCACTTATAGGAAGGTGGACAATGAACTGCTGGAGAGACTCTAATGGAGGCTGCAAAGATGCTGAAAGAGCTGGAGGGTCTGTGAGGAGGAAAGGCTGGGAAGCAAGTGACCAAATTAAGAAAAAGAGACATCAGGAAAGAGGATTTCAAATCCAAGGCTGGGGCTGTTTAGCCTAGGGAGGGGCAATCTGAGGGGGATCTCCTCCATGCTCAGCAAGAGGATGGGACAGAGTCTCTGCTCAGCGGTGCTCAGTGACAGGACCAGAGGGAACAAACACAAACTGGAACCCAGGAGGCTCTACCTGAACATGATACTAGTGGGAGGTGTCCCTGCCTATGGCAGGGGCTTGGAACTGGATGATCCTTGAGGTCCCTTCCAACCTTACCATTCTGTGACCAGAAAACCCTCTTTGTGAGGCTGCCAGAGCAATGGAGCAGGCTGCTCAGAGGGGTTCTGAAGTTCCACCTGGATGCTGTGATCCTGAGCAGCCTGCTCTGGGTCACCCTGCTTTAGCAGGGGGTTGGACTGGAAGTGATCCTGAGCAGCCTGCTCTGGGTCACCCTCCTTTAGCAGGGGGTTGGACTGGAAGTGATCCTGAGCAGCCTGATCTGGGTCACCCTCCTTTAGCAGGGGGTTGGACTAGACATAGAATCATAGAATGGTAAGGTTGGAAGGAACCTCAAGGATCATCCAGTTCCAACCCCCTGCCATAGGCAGGGACACCTCCCACTAGCACAGGTCACTCAAGGACTCATCCAAACTGGCCTTGAACACCTGGAGCTGTGGAGGTGCTGGAGAGGGTCCAGAGGAGGGCAAGGAAGCTGGGGAAGGACCTGGAGAATAAATCTGATGAGGAGAGGCTGAGGGAGCTGGGGATGGGTAGTGTGAGGAAGAGGAGGCTGAGGGCAGAACTCATTGCTGTCTACAGCTACCTGAAGGGACATTGTGGAGAGGCTGCTGCTGGGCTCTGCTCACAGGGAACTACAGACAGAAGAAGGGGGAATGGCCTCAAGCTGAGGCTGGGGAGGCTTAGATTGGACATTAGGAAGAAGTTTTTCCTGGAGAGAGTGGTGAGGGAGTGGCATGAGCTGCCCAGGGAGGGGCTGGAGTCCCCCAGCCTGGCTGTGTTTCAGGGTGGTTTGGATGTGGTGCTTGGGGCTCTGGTTGAAGGGGAATGTTGCAGAGCAGGGCTCTAGGTTGGGCTTGGTGACCCTGAGGGACTGTGCCAGCCTGGCTCTGGCTGTGATTCTGTGATCTCCAGAGGCCACTTCCAACCCTCACAAAGTTAGGATTCTGTTAAAGGGAAGAAGTGATCATTCCTACCCAGAGCAAACAATGCTCTCCTCACCAGGTAAAAGAGAAAAATCTTCCACCCCTCTCTTCCCCTCAGACCCAAACTGCTTCTTTGGGTGCCCACAGAGCAGCTGAACCATCTCTTCTTGACCTGACTGGGTCTGAAAATGGGTGAGTTTGCTGGCTGGAAGTGAAATGAAAGTGAGTAGGTTGTGTCCCTGCTCTCAACCCTTTCTGGCAACCTCCATGCCTTTGAAACCCACAGGCTGAAAACCACGTTTGTAACTTATCCTTTTCTGAGCTATTTTAGTAGCTAACATTATTAGTGTTAGTGTAATTAGAGGCATTCCAGCCCAGTAATGGATTCCATTCTGCGAGAGTTTGCTTAGCCCTGGGCTTCAGGCAGCTAGAGTTTCCCCAGCTGAAGGGAAGCTGAAGACCCAAACTTCCTTGGGGTGAAGAATTTCACTCGTGTTCCAAAGCCTTGTCTATCCCAATTTCCCTGCAGGACTTCCACTCTTGCTGACAATGGTGTGGCCTCTGGGTTTGTATCACTGCCACAGCCTGCCCTACAGAATCATGGAATTGGTAGTTTGGAGACCTCCAGCATCACCAAGTCAAACTAACCCAGCACTGCCAACTTACCACTGGACCTGCTCCCCCAGCACCACGCCTGCACAGGTTTTCAGTCCCTCCAAGGATGGAAATTCCACCACTTCCCTGTGCAGCCTGTTTCTAGGGCTACCTAAATGTCCAACCTAAACCTGCCCTGCAGCCCTGCTTGGTAAGACAGGGACCTTGGCATGGGACAAGCTCATAGAATCAATCAGGGCTGGAAAGGATCACAAGGACCATCCAGTCCCAACCCCCCTGCCATGCCCAGGGACACCTCACACCAGCTCAGGCTGCCCACAGCCTCATCCAGCCTGGCCTTAAACACCTCCAGGGATCAGGCTTCCAACACCTCCCTGGGCAGCCCCTGCCAGGCTCTCACCACCCTCATGCTCAACAACTTCTTCCTAACCTCCAGGCTGAATCTCCTCATTTCCAGCTTGGTTCCATTCCCCCCCACTCCTATCCCTACCTGACAGCCTCAAAAGTCCCTCCCCAGCTTTCTTGTAGCCCCTTTCAGATGCTGCAAGGCCACAAGAAGGTCACCTGGGAGCCTTCTCCTCTCCAGCCTGCACAGCCCCAACTGCCTCAGTCTCTGCTCGCAGCAGAGCAGCTCCAGCCCTCTGCTCATCCTCGTGGCCCTTCTCTGGACACCTTCCAGCCCCTCCACATCCCTCTTGTCCCAGGGGCTCCAGCACTGGATACAGCACTCCAGGTGGGGTCTCAGCAGTGGGGAGCAGAGGGGGATACCTGATGGGGGTCATTAGGCTGTGGATCCTTGCTGCAGGAATGGGAGGAACAATGAGGTCCTGGAACAAAAAGGAGTCTGATGTGCAGAAAGCAGAGCTGTGGTCTGCTCCCTTCTGCCTTGGTGGTGGAATGACTCAGTTCAGTCCTAGCAGAGCTTCATCTTCATGGTGGGTTCCAAGCAGGGAGGGTCTGATGGTTTTATTTAGCATTGTTTTGCCCAGGCAAAGCTTCCCTCCAGTTCATGCTGACAGAGGCTCTGGGGGTGCCGAGTTCCCCCTCTACTTGTGAGGTCAGCACTGGAGGAGCTGAATTGGGATCAGTCTTCTGGTGCTGGGGACTTTGTGTGCAGCCCCTGGGAAGGGAGCAGAGCTGCTTGCAGTGCAGGCTCCCAGCTGGGGACAGCTTCACCAGCTTGCAGGGAGATAGGCTTTGGGTTTGGGGTTTTTTTTTCCTTCCCAGCTCATAGCTTTGCCAAGCAGAAGGTAAAGCCATGAGAAGTAAGCAGGGTGGGAGGGAGCTCTGCCTCTAACCAGTTCCACCTGTCCCTGTGCACACAGACTTGCTCTAATTTTGGGCCATCTGTATTTTTACTTTATGCTCTGCCTCACAGTCTCCTCCAAAAGGTTTTTTAAATTACTTTCCCAGCCTTCTCCTTGCAGGGAGAGCAGCTGATTAGTGGCTCCCCCTATTTAATTTTCCTATCTAGACTAATTATTTCTCTTGATGGTCTATTTATCAGGCTAGTTTCCCTTCTGGGCTGGTTTGCTCTGTGATGCTTTTCCAAAGAGGGGAGGAAGGGCAAATAAAAAACAGACAAGCAAAGTAGATGCAACTCCATCTACATTCTTTCTTGTTACAGTGAATACTAAGTTCTTGGGCCACTCTTCTCCACAAAGGAGTCCATCTACCCTTCAGTTCCAGTGCTTTCTCCTCCCTGCATTGGCCATTCCCTGTGTCTCTACACAGCCTGGAATTCAGTGCTGTGTTCCCTGCCACTCCAGAGTGGTCTTGTTTTTGCTGGTGTCTGGTCTCACAGGTTTGTGTCATGCTCCTCTGGGGCTCACCAAGCCTCAGGTCCACCAGATATAGAATGGTTTAGGTTGGAAAGGACCTCAAAGATCTGGTTCCATCCTCCTGCCATAGGCAGGGACCCAAACTCTTGTAGTGAAGCAAGGTCCCTGCTATGGATTTCCTATCTAGACAGCAGGCTGCTTCAAGACTCTCCCTTGCCAAGCTGTACCTAGTGACTGAACTACCCAAACAGCCTCTTTTTTCCCCCCAACATTTTCCAGCTTTACAGATACACATCCCAAAGTGGAAGATTTTGCACCCAGTAGTGGGTTTTACACCCGTGCCCTGTGATGTGGCACTGGAGTGTGACACACTGATCCTATCTGGCAGCAATGGGGCCTAAAAATGGGTCTCTTGCTTCCTAGGTGAGTCTGGTGCCTCACACAACCAGGGCATGAAGGTATTTTTCTGTCATGAAGAGCCAGGCTCATGGAGATGGGCATTAAATCAGAGTCCTTCAGGCAGCAGCTTCCTCTGGCTTGTATCACAGATCCCAAAGCCTTGCTTAGTAAAGCAAAAGCCATTCCCCTCTGCTCATGGCATCTGCCAACTTCATGGCTTCTTGGAACCAGTTAGCAAATGCCAGGAGTTTTCATGCATCATCTCCACTGTCAAGATGAGGACTCTGAGGTTGAGAATTGTCCTGGCTGTTGGGGAGCCACTGAACCATCCCTGGTGTGAGAGCACTCAGGAGAGATGTCCAGACTGGGGAGGTCTATAGAGCACAAGAAGCTGCCTGTGCTGCCCCTGACTGAGAATGGCATAAATAACCCAAGAAGGCTGGGCAGGAATTTCCAGGACCACTCTGGAAGTCTCTCAGACATTATTGTTTTTCTGCAGGTGGTTTTCTTAGCCCTTCACAGGGAGGTCAGAGCAGGGCTTGGGATGGAAAGGCTCTGATGGCTCAGACAACTTTCAACCACGTGAACAGGGGCTTGTATGGGCACTCAAGGACAGCTTTGGGTGTTGGACTAGATGACTTCTAAGGTCACTTCCAACCTAGAGCACTCTGATTCCTTATCCAAAGTGCTTGGTCACACAGTAGATGTACTTCACTTGCCCAGGGCCAATGTCTTCCAGTCCCCTCTGCAAGGGATGAGGCTGCAGTGCTGCAGCTCTGCTTTCCTTGTAGATCAGCTCCATGCTGGCTACTGGATGAAGCTGAAGGAGTAAAGTCAGAATGCATGATTTTGTGAAGCAGCTTTTCCTGACCTCCTCTGACCCTCAGGAGCTGCTCCTGTGAAATGTTGTTTTAATTCTACTGGCCCCAAACTAAGAACTTTCCTACCCTACCATTTAGCACTGACTTTGGTTTTCAAGGAGTGGAACCGTGACCTCCTAAAGGAGCAGTCCTGGACTTGAACTTAGAAGTCTCTTCCAACCAAACCAGCTCTGTGATTCTATGCACCATCTGGCTTGGCTCTTGGCTTTAGTTTACTGCAGGTAACAGTGATGAGCAAAAGGAGGTAGGTCTTTGAGTCTCACAAAATCACAGCCAGGCTGGCAGAGCCCCTCAGGGTCACGAAGCCCAACCTAGAACCCTGCTCTGCAACATTCCTCTTCAACCAGAGCCTCAAGCACCACATCCGAACCACCCTGAAACACAGCCAGACTGGGGGACTCCCCCCCCTCCCTGGGCAGCTCATGCCACTCCCTCACCACTCTCTCCAGGAAAAACTTCTTCCTAATGTCCAATCTAAGCCTCCCCAGCCTCAGCTTGAGGCCATTCCCCCTTCTTCTGTCTGCAGTTCCCTGTCAGCAGAGCCCAGCAGCAGCCTCTCCACAATGTTCCTTCAAGCAACTGCAGACAGCAATGAACTCTACCCTCAAGCTCCCCTTCCTCACTCTACCCATCCCCAGCTCCCTCAGTCTCTCCTCATCAGATTTATTCTCTAGACCCTTCACCTAACCTAGCAGTTAGCCTGGGGAATGGCCTTTGACAGGGTAGTGTAGAGGTGAAAGTTCAGCTCCCAGAGCACCTGTGCAAACCCCTGGCAGGTATTCATGTGCAGCATCTCCACCCTGGAAGGTGTTCAAGACTCAGATGTACAAGTCATGAACAACCTGATCTAATTAGACCTCCTTTTAGGTTGGAGGTTAGGAAGCACTTCCTCATGGAAAAGGTAATTAGACACTGGAAGGGGCTGCCCAGGGAGGTGCTGGAGTCACCATCCCTGGAGGTGTTTAAGGACAACTTGGATGTGGCAGTGCCATGGTCTGGTCAGTGTGGTGCTGTTAGAATCATAGGATGATAGAATCAGGCAGGCTGGAAGAGAGCTCCAAGCTCACCCAGCCCCAGCCAGCCAACAAGACCATGGCACTCAGTGCCCCATCCAGGCTTTAGGCTGCACTTGATGAACTCAGAGGTCTGTTCCATCCTCCATGGTTTTGTGAGCAGGAGGTGGCCCAGTGAGGTAAAGACAACCTTTTGTAGAATGCTGGGAAAGGATTCTGGAGAGAATTGCTCCAGGACTGACTTTGTTTTTAAAACTTCTCCTCCCTAATTCCTTGGCTTTTGTGTAGTCCCAGGGACAGGGTACAGGATGAGAGTCACCTGCTGGACTCAGTTGGGTCTTAGTATTGTTCTGGAATTGTACTTGGCAGGTGTTGCTGGCTGTCAGAGAGCTTGCTCCATTAAACTGAGGAGTAGGGTAACTTAAGGAGGCTACAAGAAAGCTGGGGAGGGACTTTTGAGGCTGTCAGGCAGTGATAGGAGTGGGGGGGGGGGTGGAACCAAGCTAGAAATGAGGAGATTCAGCCTGGAGGTTAGGAAGAAGTTGTTGAGCATGAGGGTGGTGAGAGCCTGGCAGGGGCTGCCCAGGGAGGTGTTGGAAGCCTGATCCCTGGAGATGTTTAAGGCCAGGCTGGATGAGGCTGTGGGCAGCCTGAGCTGGTGTGAGGTGTCCCTGGGTATGGCAGGGGGTTGGGACTGGCTGATCCTTGTGGTCCCTTCCAACCCTGCCTGATTCTGTGACTCTATTTAAAGCAGACCTCTTTGGGGTGATCAAAGGTGTACATGCACAGCCAGCCACTGCAGCATGGCTGCTTGGACACAGTTTGCAGTTTTTATCTCTTCATTCCTGGTTTTAGGGCAGTATGTGGAAATCTCTGTGTTCTTCCAGAGCTGTTTTAGCCAAGCCAAACCCAGTTCTTCAGTGGCCTGATGTCTGAAGCTTGCCTTTGTTTCCCCAACTGTACCTCACTTTCCAGTTTCTCCTTTTGGAAAGGTGTGAATGGTTTTTTGTTTTACCTGGAATGGGACAAAATCAGCCTCAGTTAATTAGGTGTAGCTCTACACTTACAAAATTTGTGGCCATGGCAATGTCTTCCTGAGTTCCATCTTCCAGGCCGAACATCTACAAGCCTCTTCCCAGAGGCAGATGCTTGCACTGCAAGATCTGGACTGTGTTAGAGATGAGTTGGAGATGTTGCATGAGGAAGCTGAGCTCTGAAGTTGGTGACATCTGCTCTCTTTCCTCTCTCTGTTTCCTAGGCAGGCTGGAAAATGGTCCTCCCTGGAAGGAGGTTGCAGCAACTCAGCCACAAGTTAACTTCTCTTTTCAGCCTGGAAAGGAATGCCAAGCTGGCACCTGGCCTGGTCATTAAAGACATGAGAAATTAAGACTCATAGACTCCTAGAACCATTCAGGTTGGGAAGCACATCTGGAGGTCATCTAGCACAAACACTGCCCAAACCAGGCCTAAGAGATCAGGTTGCTCAGGCTCTCTTCCAGTTGAGTCTGGAATGCCTTCAAAGATGGAGTTGGTTCCACTTCCATGAAAGGATTCCAGCAACTGACCACTGCCATGGTAAAACTGGAGAAGTCCTTACATCTGCTCAGGGATTCTCCTGTTTTAACAGGTCTCTGTGGCCTCTTGTCCCATCACTGTGAGGCTCTGAGAAGAGTCTGACCCCTTGCTTTGTGTGCCTTCAGGCAGGGTAGCTGCTGGCAGCAGCCAGGTCTTGCCCCAGGAATCCCAGAATGGTTTGGGTGGGAAGGGGCAATTAAAGATGATCTAATTTCCCTTCTGTGGGCAGACATTCCGCTGGGTCAGGCTACTCAAAACCCTGTCCAACCTGACCTTGAGCACACTCACACCTTTGCTGAGCAACCAGGGTCTTACCACCCTCACAGTGAGAGAATTTCTTCTTTCTATCCAATCTCCTGGATCTAAATCTGGCCTCTTTAAGTTAAAACCATTGCTTCTTGTTCTGTCACTGCAGGCTCTGGGAAAGTTTCCCTGCATCCTTCTCCTAAACCCTCTTTAAGTACTGAAATGCTGAAATAATGTCTCCCTGAACCGGACCTGCTTCTCTCAGCCTCTCCTCCTAGTGCCAATACTCCAGCCACTTTGGGTCCTCTCTCTGCATTGTCCTTCTCTTCCTTGCACTCAGAAGTTCCACACTGGAGACAGTTTTCCACCTGTGGACTCACAAGTGCCAAATGAAGGAGAAGGAACCTCTCCAGCTACCTGAAGGGAGGTTGTAGCCAACTGGGGTTGCGCTCTGCTGCCAGACACCCAGCAACAGAACGAGGGGACACAGCCTTGAGTTGTGCCAGGGCAGGTTCAGGCTAGATGTTAGGAGGAAGTTCTTGTCAGAGAGAGTGATTGGCATTGGAATGGACTGCCCAGGGAGGTGGTGGAGTGCCCATCTCTAGAGGTGTTCAAGCCAAGCCTGGATGGGGCACTGAGTGCCATGGTCTGGTTGGTTGGCTAGGGCTGGGTGCTAGGTTGGGCTGGGTGAGCTTGGAGCTCTCTGCCAGCCTGCCTGATTCTGTGATTCTGTGAATGTTGATCAACAGCTGAAGGGCAAGAGTCAGGAAGATGGAACTGAACTCTTCATAGAATCAGAGAATATCAGAGGCTGCAAGGGAACTCCAAAGCTCATCTGGTCCAGCCCCCATGCCAGAACAGATCACACAGGAACACATCCAGGT
>VWYK01005598.1:64467-84154 GCA_013399775.1 Semnornis frantzii
CTGTTCCTCAGGGCTGCTCTCAGCCATTCCCCACCCAGCCTGGAGCTGTGCTTGGCATTGTGCCTACCCAGGGGCAGGACCTTACACTTGGCCTTGTTGAATGTCCTGAGGTTGGCCTGGGCACAGCTCTGCAGCCTGTCCAGGTCCCTTTGGATGGATCCCTGCCCTCTAGCAAGTGACTGTGCCACACAACTTGGTGCCAGCTGCACACTTGCTGAGGCTGCACTGATTCCTCTGTCCATGGCACTGACAAAGATGTCAAACAGCACTGGTGCCAACACTGACCCCTAAGGGATGCCACTTGGCACCAGTCTGCAGGTGGACATTGTGCCCTTGATCACCACTCTCTGTGTACCACCATCCAGCCAGTTCCTTATCCAGCAGTGCTTCACACATCCAGTCCCTGTGGTGCTGAAGGCCATGGTTTAGTGCTGACCTGGTAGTGTCTCTTGCAATCAACCCAATTCTATGGCTGCTGCATGCAGCAGATGCAGCCAGAGTTGTTCAGTTGTGTGGCACATGAGGCTGTGGTTGCTTGAATAGGCTGCAGGGGTCTGAAAGCCTGGATTCACAGTCACAAAATGGGAATCAGCCTGAGCCTTCCTGGAAAAATAGTCCACTTTTTGTTTAGCCATAAAAAAAAATCTCCAGCAACCTCTTTTGTTCCGGAAACCTCTGGGCATATTAAGCGAAACCAGATAGCAGGGGGTGGGGGTGTTGGGGAAAGAGGCATACAGGAAAGCAATCAAAATCCACTGGAGGAATTTCTCCTCTCTGGAAGAACATAAACCAGTACCAGAATGTAAACAACCCGCCATATGTAACTTGTAAATCAGGAGGCAAAGGAGAGAGCTCCCAGCAGGCCATTGTGAAGGGTTGGCTCTTGAGTCCTTTTTTATTTTTGTTCTACTTGTTTGATTTAATTTTGAATTTGTCATTCTTTTCCCTCCTCTTCCTGCTCCCCCAAGATGAACCACAAGCCCAACTCTCTGAGTTTGGCCTCCTAAGTGGTGCCTGAAATAGTCCCAGCACATGAACTTGGGAGCTGCTGAGGCACAGGGTTGAGCCAGCTCTGACAATGGCTCCTGCTCAGCTCCTGCACACAGCAGCAGTTGCCTGGGACCAGGCTGAGTTCTGCTCCCCAAATCCTCAGGCACCTGTGCTGACTGTTGTGTGAGCTAGGTAGCTGATTCCACAGGGTGGGAGGAGCTGGATGACCTCTGGAGATCATCCATGGGACAGCAATGTTTCCTTGTGGCCAAGAGGACCTATGGAATCATAGCCTCAGTGTCAGGGGCTGGAAGAGACCTCCAAAGATCATCCAGTCCAAGCCCCTGCCAGAGTAGGGGCACCTAGAGCAGATCACACTGGAATGTGTCCAGGTGGGTTTGAATATCTCCAGTGTCCAGGAGATCCAGGGAGGTTCTGCTCTGCCTCTACTTGGCCCTCACTAGGGCTCCTTGAACACTGCCTTCAGTTTGGGGCTCCCCAGTCAAAGAGGGACAGGGAGAGAGTCCAAGGGAGGGCTGTGAAGATGCTGAGGGCACTGAGTACTGCCTGGGGAGGAGAGGCTGAGGGACCTGGGGCTGCGTAGTCTGGAGAGGAGAAGACTGAGAGGGGAGCTAAGAAATGTTTCTAAATCTCTGAGGGCTGGGGGTCGGNTGCATTGTCTGGCCCTGTTCTGGCGGGGGCTTGGGCTGGATGAACTCTTTGGGTCCCTTCCACCCCCTGACATCCTGTGATCCAGTCCATCCCTTCTGCCAAAGGAGGCTCATCCAGACCAGGTTGCCCAGGAGCACAATGTATGGGTGGATTTGGAATCTCTCCAGAGAAGGAGACTCTACAGCCTCTCTCGGTAGCCTGCTCCAGCATCCTCACACCAAAGTTGATCCTCATGTTCAGATGGAACCTCCTCAACTCCAGTTTGTGCCACTGCTCCTTGTCCCTGGGCACCACTGAGAAGATTCTGGCCCCATCCTCCTGACACTCACTGTTTAGCTCTCATTGAGGCATTGAGCAGATCCTCCTGGGGCTGCTCTTCTCCAGGCTCAACACCTTCAGGTCTCTCTGCCTTTCCTCCTCATGTCCAACCTAAACCAGCCCTTGAGCATCTTGGGGCCATCTTCTCCTCTCCTAATGCTTGTTGCTTGAGAGAATGGAGCCTGCAACTGAGCTTGGAGCTGAGTCCTGGCCAGCAGGATGGGTTTGACTGTGTAAGGTGGATCCATTCAAGATACTTTTGTTCACCAATGCATTTCTGAGGCTGGAGAACAGGAAACCTCCAGAAAAACTTAAAAAAAAGAATGTATAAGAAAAAGAAAAGTAGAAGAGGTTGTGAAGCTGGAAAGAGAAAATTCTTTTTTTTTTTTTTTTTTTTTTTTTCTCCTGTCTTCAAAAGAACAAAGCAACTTTGGGTGTTTGTTGTTTGTGGAACTAGGGGAACCAAGAGGCAAACTCAGCTTCTGGGACTTCACCTCATATCCATTTCAAAGATACCTCCCTGTAGCTGAGCTTACAAGTAGCCAGGGCACAGGGGTGGTTTGCATGATCTCATCCCTCCCCCTGGAACAGGGCACTTGGAGTAATCTCTTTAGGTAGGATCAGCACCGATCCCTGCTTCTATCAGCAGCTGCACTGCTGGGGAGATGGTTACAGCTCTGGAAATCCTCCCCACCCACCACCACCCCTCTGTGGGGAGGACCACAGCCAGCTCAAGGCAATTCTTTAGCTTCAAGCAGATTTGAGAAGACTTTCTCAGAGTTTTCTCTCCTTTATCATGGCAGCTCCAATGTGTGGTGTTCCTGACATGATTGTACCTGAGATGAGATGTGGGGTGGGCTGCAGGGTGGTGAGGGGCTCAGAGACTTGTGTTAGGTAAAGCTTAGAAAGTTCCTTTACCTTATGGAGACTGCTGTCAGAGCAGCCTGTGGCAAGCTGCAGATCACAGAACCACACAGCCAGAGGCAGGCTGGTAGAGCCCCTCAGGGTCACCAAGCCCAACCTAGAACCCTGCTCTGCAACATTCACCTTCAACCAGAGCCTCAAGCACCACATCCAAACCACCCTGAAACACAGCTAGGCTGGGGGACTCCACCACCTCCCTGGGCAGCTCATGCCACTCCCTCACCACTCTCTCCAGGAAAAACTTCTTCCTAATGTCCAATCTAAGCCTCCCCAGCCTCAGCTTGAGGCCATTCCCCCTTCTTCTGTCTGTAGTTCCCTGTGAGCAGAGCCCAGCAGCAGCCTCCCCACAATGTCCCTTAAGTGTTCCCTTTAAGATCTCTTCCAACCACCATGATCCTCTAATTTACAGAATGAATAAATATATCTTTATATCTTTAAACTCCAGGCAGGATGGGAGCTGCAGCTTTTGCTGGTGTGAATCAGCTCTGGTGAACTTTGGTGAAGGATAAACTAACCCAGTTCTGTCAACATCTGGGACTGATGTTGTGATGGACAACAGAATGTGCACAGTTCTGGAGCCCCCAATGCAAGCAGGACATGGAAGTGCTGGGGTGAGTCCAGAGGAGGCCATGAGATGCTGAGAGGGCTGCAGCAGCTCTGCTGTGAGGACAGGCTGAGAGAGTTGGGGCTCTGCAGCCTGGAGAGGAGAAGGCTTCCAGGAGACCTTCCAGCATCTGAAGAGGGTCCACAGGCACAGGGCAACCAACAGGCACTGTTGGGTTCCCTTGTCCTCCAAAATGTAAGGGGCTTCATTCTGCCTCTTGGGAGTGGTCCTTGGGCTCAGGCTGGCTCCTGTTCAGACATACACAGAAAAGTTTCTTTCCCATGAGGGTGCTGGAGCCCTGGAGCAGGTTGCCCAGATAGGGTCTGGGGAGGCACTTTTTAGGATGTCTGCACCAATCAGAAATGGTTTAGAACCCAGCAGGGGAAACAGAGGAAACTCATCTGTTGTTGCTTGGAGTTGTCTGATGCAACTTTTGAGGCTGTCAGGTAGGGAATGGGGGGAATGGAACCAAGCTAAAAATGAGGAGAATGGAAGTTAGGAAGAAGTTGTTGAACATGAGGGTGTTGAGAGCCTGGCAGGGGTTGCCCAGGGAGGTGTTGGAAGCCTGATCCCTGGAGGTGTTTAAGGCCAGGCTGGATGAGGCTGTGGGCAGCCTGAGCTGGTGTGAGGCGTCCCTGGGCATGGCAGGGGGGTTGGAGCTGGATGGTCCTTGTGGTCCCTTCCAACCCTGACTGATTCTATGGTTCTGGAATCTCCTTCTCTGGAGAGATTCCCAACCCACATGGACATTGTGATCCTGGGCAACCTGCTGTAGATCACCCTGCTTTAGCAGGGCTGTTAGACTGGATGCTCTCCAGAGGTGCCCTCCAACCCCACCAGCCTGGGAAGCAAAGCCAGAGGGTGCAGCAAGGTGCCTTGTTGTGCTGTGGTGAGTGTTGGGACTTGGCTTTCATTTCCTGACAGATCCATTCAGGCAGTAGAGTTGCAAGAGGAGGCAGAAAGCCACCACTGTCTGTTCTCAGTATTGACACAGATGTATTTCTTAGTCATGATCTGGCAGCAACAATCCTAGCATGCACCTCTTCTTGAGGAAAATTTACCATTTTTGTGGGCTTTTTTTGTTTCTTGGGTCAGGCCCTTGGCTGATCTGAGTCAGAAAAGCATTTCCAATGCCAGGAAATTATGCTGGTTCCTACCAGTTGAGATTGTGGCCAAGGATGTGCAGTAGCTCCTTGTTAGCTTGTGCTTGGGAGTGGTGGTAATGAGCAGCTTTGAGGGTGTATTTCAACTGCTATGGGTGTTAGAAAACAACAGATAAAATATTGGCTGGTAGCATCCTCTCTCTGGAGCCTCCAGATTCTGATCTCACATAGAGAGAGCAGAAAAAGTGATCCTGCAGTGTAGGTGAGGCATGCACAGAGAGAGGTCACGTTCAGAGGAGTCCCAGGACTCACCTGAGACCTCCAGCTCCTCCCCACCATCTCGAGTGACTCTCAAGCCTGGTAGCCCTTACCTAGCAGGACCTGAGCTCTGAACCCAGCCTTGCCCCAGCCCCTAGCAAGGACATGCCTGGTACTGTGCCATGGGCTGCTGCCAGCTGCTTGTCCTCTGTCTCAACAGAGCAGCCAAGAATGTGGGGCACAGTGTCTCCTCTCAGGCAGCCATGGCCATCTGATGTAGGAGTCCCTGGAGGGGAATGGGGGGGTTGTGGCTCCACCTTTTCAGCTCATCAGGGGTTTGTTGCTCTCCAATGAATGCTGCTGAGGCCCTCACTGTTCCTGGGGAAGCAACTGGATGTGGTGCTTAAGGATGTGGTTTAAGCTGAGTCTTGCAGGGTTATAGGTTGGACCTGAGGGTCTTGTCCAGCCTGGATGTTTCTGTGGTTCTGTCATCTACAGGATGTTGAGGAGCCCAGCTGGGGTTGAAAGCCACAGGAACCACAGACATTTCTTTAGGGTGCTGGTACCTGATCCTGTACAACCAAAACCAGTGAGAAATGCCTGCAGAGCCTCAGGCCCTGTAAGCATCTATTGAGTGCTACAGAAATGAGTCCAAGAGAGAGCCCTGAAATAGGTGACCAGATAATTCCTGATGGTTAATGACATACCAGGAGATCTGAGATGCTAAAGACTCTAAGAACTGATTGAAGACCAGAGCCATTAGCTAGCATCACAGTTAGCACTGGTTTTGAATGTGCAGAAATGCTCAGAAAAACAAAGATCTTCCTGCAGTGTTGTTGGAGCTGGAGGTAGAGCTGCATGCTGCTACCAACGTGTTGAGGGTGCTCAAAGGTGATGCTAGGAAGAAGCTCCTCAGTGTGAGGGTGTTGAGAGCCTGGCAGGGGTTGCCCAGGGAGGAGTTGGAAGCCTGATCCCTGGAGGTGTTTAAGGCCAGGCTGGATGAGGCTATGGGCAGCCTGAGCTGGTGTGAGGTGTCCCTGGGCATGGCAGGGGGGTTGGGACTGGATGGTCCTTGTGGTCCCTTCCAGCCCTGACTGATTCTAGGACTCTGTGAGGTCTCACTTGCATCAGAACCAATTGGTTTGTCCTGAGAATCTTCAGTGGGTTCCGTTCTAACTGGATGCTGGGCAGAGAGGACCATCTGCTCCTAGGGCACAAAGGCAAACACAGCAGGACTTTTGTTTTCAACGTTCCTCCAGTTCAGCCCTGAGATGTAATTCTGAGATGCAGTCGGAGGCTGTGGAACCTCTGATCTGTTTTCAGCAAGATTTCACATATTTTCATTAAAAAAAAAAGGTGTCCAGCTCTTAACTTCTTTTACAGATGAGACCTGAGGATCAGATCCGTTTGTCAGATATTTTCCTTTGTCTCAGATAGTTAAGAGTAAGGAGAGAACAGTGGTATTCGGAATCATAGCAATTAAACTCTGCCTTCCCTCTGCTGTGTGCAATTTCCATACCGTTACAAAGACTCAGGTTTCAGATGTGCAGGGCTGTAGCAGGAACAGCACTCACCATTAGGATTTCCTGAAGCAGGGCAGAGATATGAAGTTGTTATGGTGTCTGCAGGGTCTTACTTGCCTTAACAGAGTGGTTTCAAAAGGCTTTCCTCTGAAGGTCTTTTGCCACCACTGACACTGCTGTAGTTGGGCTTGACTCAAAGGTGTCGACTCCAGAGTGGCCTAGGAGTGAGGTGGAGCTGCTTTGGTTTCATACCAAGGCAGGAGGACAGGAGGCCATTGGCAAGATTTCATGGTCTGGGGAAATTTACTGCTTGTTACATGGCTAATGGGGGTGAAAGTTGGGACCCTGTTTCAATTACATCCAGGATGGAGGTGAAGTGCTACTTGCCAGTGGCAGGAGATCCTTTCCAGAGCCACAATCCACAACCAGGAGCATTTCCCTCTTCTCTGTGGAGCTGTGCCAGGGTGGAAAGAGTGAGTTCATTCGCTTTGAGGGTTGGATTGGATGACCTTTAAAGGTCCCTTCCAACCCAAACTACTCTGATTCTATGGTTCATATTCTGGAGCCTGTGCTTGGCAAGCACCATACCCACTCCTGAAGAGTCTCCTTCCCTAGGGTGTAAGTGAGCCTTGGAGGAAGGACAACTAGGGCCAGAGGAAGGACAATCAAGGACGGAGGAAGGACAATCAAGGACGGAGGAAGGACAACCGGGACTAGAGGAAGGACGACCGGGGCTGGAGGAAGGTTATCACCACAACCTTTTGTACCCCCACTGCTGCTCTGCTCTGCTCAGAGGTGGGCCGTGGGCACTATTGTGCTTTTGGTGGAACTCTGAATGATCAGAGAGGGAGCTGGGAAATGATGGTGACATTTTGCCTTGTAGTTCAGCATGGCCACGTTTGGCCCCCATGTAAACACAGGCTCCTTCATTTGGGGAACTAAAAGGACTTGTTCAAGGTCACAAATCAGAGCTGAGAGCAGACCTTAGGCTCTGGGCTCCCACCTGAAGGCTCTGACTATCAGACCTGGCCTCAGACAGTGGCTTATGAGTCTGCTCCCCGTTGCTCCTTCTTGAGGTTAGTCTGACTCATCTGCACTGAGCAGACACAACTTCCTTGGTCCTGTTCCCACAGCAACAACTGTTGCCTTTGGCTTTGGTTCAAAGAGCCTTCTAGGTGCTAAAAGTCCTGCAGGAATCTAAGGCCAAAACCTGTGGGTTCTGGAGCTGGGTCTCTGTCCCTGAGAAGCTGCCTTGTTGCTGCTGAAGTCAATATGGCTGATAGGAGGCTCGGAGAGCTCAGAGGCGCTGCTGGGTTTTTGGTTAAAAGATAAGAGTATCTCTCTGCTGTGTCTGCCAGCTGGTGAACCAGGCAGCCAGACTCAAGCACAGAGCTGTGGCTTTTCCTGCTCAGAGTAGCTCTGGGTCATTGAAGAGAGCTTCATTTGATTTTTCCTTTCCCATGTAGCTTCTCAGATGTGTAGAGCTCATTTTACTAGTTACAGGGAGGGAAACTGGCTGTGAAAACTGTCTGTGCTTAATCAACACATCTCCCCTCCTTTGTTTTGGTTGCTGTCTTCAGGATCACAGGCTTATGGGATGTCAGGGGTTGGAAGGGACCCAAAGAGATCATCCAAGCCCCCTGCCACAGCAGGACCAGACAATCCAGCTCAGGGCACACAGAACACATCCAGACAGGCCTGCAAAGGCTCCACACAAGGAGACTCCACAACCTCTCTGGGCAACCTGTGCCAGGGCTCTGGGACCCTTCCAGGCAAGAAGTTGCCCTTGTGTTGAGCTGGAACCTCCTGTGCTGCAGCTTCCATCCATTGCTGCTTGTCCTATCCCAGGCAGCAGTGAGCAGAGCCTGTCCCCCCCTCCTGACTCCTCAGAGATTTAGAAACACTTCTTAGATGCCCTCTCAGTCTTCTCCAGACTGCACAGCCCCAGGTCCCTCAGCCTCTCCTCCCCAGGCAGTGCTCAGTCCCCTCAGCATCTTCACAGCCCTCCCTTGGACTCTCTCCAGCAGGTCCCTGGCCCTCTGAAACTGGGCAGCCCCAAACTGAAGGCAGTGCTCAAGCTGAGGTCTCACTAGGGCAGAGTAGAGGGGGAGGAGAACCTCCCTGGATCTGCTGGTCACACTCTTCCTAATCCACCCCAGGATCCCATTTGCCCTCTTGGCCCCTAGGGCACATTGCTGCCCCATGCCCAGCTTGGTAGCCATCAGCACTCCCAGAAGAGTGAGCACTTAGCCTGGCAGAGGGGGGGATGAAGTGAGGTTTGTGAGCGTTCATACCTTGTCCCTGATGCTACCATGCAGCCATGCTACAGTGGATGTGAAGCCTTCAAGATCCACATGGCCTTTCTCAAGGCTTCATTTCATGCTGGCAGGGAAGAAGCAGAGGGGTTTGGCAGGTGGCTTATCAGCAGGTAGATGCTCACCCACTGCTGGCATCCTGACACATTCATGCTGTGCCTTTGCAGGAAAGGGGGGATAGGCTTGGAGTCTTTTTACTTTAAAAAGTCTTGTATAGAAAATGTGTGATGAGAGAGCACCAATTATTTATTCTCCTCCCACTCTGGAGAGAAAAAAGGGGAAAAAAACCCCCAAACTGTTTTTCTTTCCTTCACCCAGCAAAAAAGGGTTTGGAGGTGCCCTTCCTGTGCTGAGAGAGTGATGGTTCAGAGAAGGAGCGATGAGAAGGAAAAGGTGAAGTGACTCTACCAGTGGGAAGCAGCAGGAGCTACTGTGCCCCAAACAGAGGGCTGGAAACCTGCCCATCTCTGACTAATATACACATACTTATTTATTCCTCCCCAGAACCAGGACCTCCCTGAGGAGCTGCTGCAGATAAGATTTGTAGCAATGCTTCTTGGTAACTTTTGCCCTGCCACCAAGCAGCCCCAGCCAGGTCTGCGAGGTCCACCCCATGTAGCACTTGGCTCAGGTTTCTTCTGGGCCCCTCCTGCCTCCCTGTTCTAATTATTTTTTTTCTTTCTTGCTTGCTTTTTTTGGTCTGCTTTAAATTCAAAGTGCTTGCAAGAAGTGAGGACCATGTTGCTGCCCACCAGAGAACTGATTTTTGTAGCAGATTGTGTGTTAGGAGGGTGTAAGGAGGTGTTAGCAAGGCCTGGATAGCTGCAGGGGATGGAGAGGGCCAAACCTGAGGGAGATTCATCTATCCAGAGAGCAAAATGCCCTGAGAGCTGTGCTGGGTTTCACCTCAGAGGACAGCAGTTGAGCACACAGAGGCAGCACCAAGCCGACACATGTGGTAGCGATGACCAGAGGACCATGACCTAAGGGAGAAGTGGTTTGCTAAGCCATTGCTGACGTCTGTAGTGGGTATCTGGAGTTGCCAGGGACCTCAAGGGCTTGCCTTGAGACTGTGGCCTGAGCTAGGTCTCAGCTGGTGCAGTTGGACATCCCTGCCAGCCCAGCTGCAGCAACATGCGTGGGCTGCAGGCACGCCTGAGGAGCAGAACACATCATCCTGTGCCAAGGCTTCCTCCTTCCTTCTCTGGGTGGCTCCTCTGAACCTGTCTCTGGTGTCATGGTATGGGGCAGATACCCCTCGAGGGAATTCTGGGAAGAAGAGCTATTTCCAAAACAGCCAAAGGGATGTAGGAGCCTGATAGCCCTCAGTTTCTGCTGTCTGTCAGCAGCGCCTGTGCTGGAGCAGGCTGGGGAGCAGGAGTGAGGAGGAGGACTGAGGAGCAGGATTGGGGAGCAGAACTGAGGAGCAGGACTGAGATCCAGAATGGGGAGCAGGCTGAGGAGCAGGACTGGGGAACAGGACTGGGGAGCAGGACTAAGGAGCGGACTGGGGAGCAGGCTGAGGAGCAGGAGTGAGGAGCAGGACAGGAGAAGGCTGAGGAGCAGGCTGGGGAGCAGGAGTGAGGAGCAGGCTGGGGAGCAGGCTGAGGAGCAGTCTGGGCTGTTCCATCTCTTTGGAAATTGTTTTTCTTCTCTCTGGGCATGGCCCTTGCCTCTCGCATCTCTTATCTCATGTGTGTTTTATTTCCTCACATGGAGTACAGCTGGGGCAGGAGGTTTATAAGCAGGAAGGCATTTCCCCTCCTAGAGCATGACTCGGTAAGGGGGTGGGGAGGTGATTTTGTGGCTACCAGACCAAGGGGATCCAACATGCCAAGCTGCATCTGTGCTTCCTGAGAAATCAATTAGTGAGGGGAGGGAGGGGTGGCTGGCAAACCACACTGGAGAAAGGGAAATATCACAAAGCTGAGAGCAAGGATGCTTAGAGGCTGCAGCACTGCTGGAAGATGTGAGCCAGTGGCTTTGTTTGGTAGGGGGTGCGTGAGAAACAGAGATGCTCACCAAAAGGTTACTCAGGAATGGCCTAGGATCTGGGAAGCAGACTGCAAATAAAAGAGCCTGGGAGACCACACTTGTCCCCTGCTGAACAGCCTAACCCAGTGTCTTTCTGATGAGGAGCCCTGGGGCTGAGCAGCCTGAAGAAGGGCAGCTTGAGAGGGGATCTGATCAGCCAGCAACAGAACAAGGGGACACAGCCTTGAGTTGTGCCAGAGGAGGTTCAGGTTGGATGTTAGGAGCAAGTTCTTGTCAGAGAGAGTGATTGGCATTGGAATGGGCTGCCCAGGGAGGTGGTGGAGTGCCCATGCCTGGAGGTGTTGAAGCCAAGCCTGGATGGGGCACTTAGTGCCATGGTCTGGTTGATTGGCTGGGGCTGGGTGCCAGGTTGGGCTGGGTGAGCTTGGAGCTCTCTTCCAACCTGCCTGATTCTGTGATTCTATGAGTGTTGATCAATAGCTGAAGGGCAAGAGTCTGGAAGATGGAACTGAACTCTCTTCATAGAATCACAGAGTGTCAGGGGCTGGAAGGGGCCTCCAAATCTCAGCCAGCCCAACCCCCCTGCCCCAGCAGCATCTCCCAGAGCAGATCACACAGGAACACATCCAGGTGGGTTTTGAATATCTGCAGAGAGGGAGACTCCACAGCCCCCCTGGGCAGCCTGTGCCAGGGCTCTGGCACCCTCACAGGGTAAAAATTCTTCCTCAGGTTCACATGGAACCTCCTCTGCCTCTTCAGTGGTGCCAAGTCGAGGACAATGGAAAATGGGCCCAGACTGGAGGCCAGGAGTTTGCATTTGAACACGAGCGGAAACTTCTTTTTATTGTGAGGGTGCTGGAGCCCTGGAACAGGCTGCTCAGAGAGGTTGTGGAGTGTCCTTCTCTGGAGAGATTCCAAACTCTGCTGATCAACCTGCTCTGGGTGACCCTATTTCAGCAGGAGAGTTAGATTAGGTGATACCTAGAGGTCCCTTCCAACTCCTACCACTCCATGATACTATCATGTGTGGTATGCAGGGGCAGAGGTTGGGGATAGTGCACATTTGCCATCACAGCACTTTACAAACTCCATTAGACAGTTCTGGGCTTTTTATTTTCTCCAAACTTCAGTTCCCTCTCTACAGTTCTTGAAGACTCAAACTGCTTGGTCCTAGTATTTGGGAAATGAATGTGACTTACCTGTCATCCATGTACAGAAGTGTCCCCACACCTGTGTCCCTGCTTAGATCCCAAATGCACCTGCACATAGCAACCCTGGGCAAGCTGCTGTGGGTGCCCCTGCTTCAGCAGGGGGATTAGACTGAGTGATCAACCCCATCTTGAGCACTGCCTTCAGCTTGGGGCTCCCCAGTCAAAGAGAGACAGGGATCTGCTGGAGAAGGTCCAGCAAGGGATGGTGAGGGGACTGCAGCACTGCCTACTGAGAGGACCTGAGGCTGCTTAGTCTGGAGAAGGCTGAAAGAGGATCTAATCAGTGTTCCTAAATCTCTGAGGGCTGGGGGTCAGGAGGGGGCGGGACATGGTCTACTCACTGCTGCCTGGGATAGGACAAGGAGCAATGGATTGAAACTGCAGCACAGGAGGTTCCAGCTCAACACAAGGGCAACTTCTTGGCTGGAAGGGTCCCAGAGCCCTGGCACAGGCTGCCCAGAGAGGCTGTGGAGTGTCCTTGTGTGGAGCCTTTGCAGGCCTGTCTGGATGTGTTCTGTGTGCCCTGAGCTGCATTGTCTGGTCCTGCTCTGGCAGGGGTTGGACTGGCTGAGCTCTTTGGGTCCCTTCCAATCTCTGACATCTCTCCAGAGGTCCCTTCCAACCCCTACCATGCTGGGATTCTGTAATGTTATTTTCAAAGAAGACATCCATCCCTCCAAGCTCCTCCCTGCTGCTGCTTCCCATCCTGTAGGGTTCATCTACTCTGCTTGTTCTCAGGATGAATTCCTCCAGAACCTTTTCTAGGGCCTTTCAAGCCACTGCTTTGATGGTTCTTGCAGAGAAGAGAGAACCAAGCTGACCCACAGTGGGGCAGAAGGAGAGGGACAGAGCTTGCAGGTGTCTGAGAGGGAGAGGATTTGGGAGTGAGAGCTGTCGGTGCTGTGAGCGCGTCCCTGTGCGAGACGGAGCTCATCTGTGGGTGTGAGAAAGGAATATTTGGAAGTGAGTGCATGTGGGCGTGAGGTGTGTGTGAGAGTGAGCCTGCACTGCCATCCCCACACTCTGAAAAGGGCTTTGGGAGTGCTGCAGTGTTCAAACAGGCTCCAGTTCCTAAAATAATCAGCCCAGCCTCAAGAAGCTGCGCTGTCTGTGGACATCTGGAGCAGACGGTTCCTTAGCTGCGCCTCCGGAGTGGGTTTTAAGCAGCCCACGAGGGCTGAGCAGTTGTGTTGGCTGCATGGAGGTGTGCTGCAGATCAGGGTAGGTGCAGAGGGTGCCCACCACCTACTCCTTGCTTTGATAGCCACCTCCTACCAGGTCCTTCACAGCTTTTGAGAGATGGGGAAGTGCAAAATCATAGAATGGGAGAACGTCAGGGGTTGGAAGTGACCTCAAAAGATCTTCTGGTCCAGGCCCTCTGCCACAGCAGCATCACCCAGAGCAGACCACACAGGAGCACAACCAGGCAGCTCTTGAATGTCTCCAGAGAGGGAGACTCCACATCCTCCCTGGGCAGCCTGTTCCAGGGTTCTGCCACCCTCACAGGGGAAAAAATCTTCCTCAGGTTCACATGGAACCTCCTGTGCCTCAGCTTCCAACCAGTGCCCCTTGGCCTGGCACTGGGCATCACCCAGCAGAGCCTGGCTCCAGCCTCCTGCCACTCACCTGCACATATTTATAAACATTAATGAGGTCACCCTTTAGTGTCCTCCTCTCCAAGCCAAAATCTCCTACATCTCCTCCAGCACTGCCCATTGCACTCCCTGAAGGTCATGAAAGAGGGCAGGTTAGAGATCCACGAGGTCAGGGGTGAGCTGTAGGTGACTTCACAAAATCCCATGGAAAAATGAAGTTGTCCTAATGTTTATGTTGCTGCAATAAGCACCACAGCTTCTTTGGTGTGAGGGTGCTGCAGCCCTGGAGCAGGCTGCCCAGAGAAGTTGTGGAGTCTCCTTCTCCAGAGAGATTCCAACCCCCCCCTGGACACTGTGATGCTGGGCAAGCTCCTCTGAGTCTCCCTGCTGTAGCTGGACTAGGTGATCCCTAGGGATCCCTTCCACCCTCCCCACTGTGTGTGATTCTGCAACAAGGTTTATTTCTCCCCTCTCCCAGAGTCAACACTGTGCTCCTAAACCCAATCCAAGTACTCCCTGCTCCTCAGAGCTGTGTCCCTGCACCAGGAGGCATGGGTAGCACATACAGCATGCAAACCCTCCTAACCCAGTCATGTGTGTGTGCTGGCATCACTGCAAGGGCATCAGGCTGCTCCTCCTGCCTCAGCACTTCTTCACCTCCCCAGCCCCAACACGTGGAGTTGTGGACTCGGGTCCCTTTCCCACCGGGAAGGGTCCAAACCACATCTTTCACCTCACTCTGCTGCCACACTTGTGGGGGTGATGTGAGGAGGTGGCAGATGCCTCTCTGCTCTCCCTTTCCTGCCCCCACCACCCAGGGCAAGCTGCTGCACCTTGCAGCAGGGAAGCACCAGGCTCAGGGGGTCAGCAAGAAGGAACAAGCAGGGCTGGCTGTGGTAGCTTGGGGATATTCACCTGGCAGCAGGCGGCCAGAGATGCAGCTTCAAGGACTGTTTATGTGTTTGAAAATTAAACAACCCCTGGTGCTGGCAACTGGAATTCAGGTCTCCCCACTCCCAGGGGAGTGCCCTGGTCCCAGGGCTGTGGAGTCATGCTCACTCTTGCCCTCTGGAGCTTCAGGTTTTGATTGTTTTTATGAGTTTTTTTTGCTTTCCCCCCTGCTGAGCAGTTTCTTTAGGAAGAGATGAGTGAGACCTCTCCAGCTCTGCTGCTGGGTAGGGACACTGCCTGTAACAGGTGAGATTTGGAGGGTTTCTGCCTCCCACATCAGAGGGAGGTTTGGAAAGCACTCCCTAACCCTTCCAGCTGCTCACTGGGAAGGGAGTGGATGATTTTTCCACTCTCCTCCTGCATATTATGGGCAGCTGATGGTGCCACATGGCATGTGATGGAAAGACCTCTGAGCCAGGTTTGGGTGCTGACACAAGGGAGGAACAATGTGCTAGCCAGGCATGGCCTGCATGGACTGAGATGTTCCTGGACATGTTCTGATACTGTGCATTCAGCCTGGGAGCCTTCATGGTCAGAGTGGAGGCTTTTCATGGGCTGCAGTGACCACAGGGTGACATTGCAGGTGGGCAAGCATGTGAGAATGGAACCTTGGATGGCAGTGGGTTTGGCTGCGTGGACTCTTGTGGGAGAGTGTTCTTACTGGTGATTTACCCTGGGCAAAACTCTTGCTGTCTCCAACAGCAGCAAGCCTTCAGTGAGGCCCCTTGGAAAGCAGCATGGCCTGAAGCCTGGCAGCAGAAGTCACAGTGGAGCCCTGAACTGGAAGGCTTTGATATTGCTGGTGTGAGGGCTGAGGAGCAAGAAGAAAGGCTCAGGCGCAGCTGTCGCTGAGCTTGGTGCTCCCATGTCCTCCAGCTTTCCCCTCTGGCTTCTTAATGGTCTTCATAGCAGACCCCTGAACCCCTCAGGAGCTGTCTCCTGAGCCTGTGAAGTGCTGAGCTCCCCTCTGGAAAGGCAGAGGGTCCCCAGCCCTGGTTACGACGTCACTCTCCCGAGCTCTACTTCGGTCTCAAGCGTGGAGTCTGTGCCTGTGGGCAAATCACTTCCACCTCTCTAAGATGTGGCTGTAAAACAAGGCTAATAACACCAAATTACCTACCTGTGAGAATTAATGAGATCATACTTGCTCAGCCCTTTGAAGGCATGAGGCATTACAGAAGCACTGGGGCATTATTACAGAGTGTGTTTTTAATCTGCGTCTAGTTTCACTTACAAATTGGAGTTTTGCTCCCTTCTGACTGCACGGCACTAATTAGACGTGCAGGGTAGGAAATAAATGTTTCCAGTGTTACTCAGGCTGGAAACCAGTTAATTTCAGGCTTCTTTGGTTTAATTGTGTCTGAAAAGACATTGAGAAAATGTGTAATGAGCTGAGAACGTTTTAACTTTTGCTTTTATTGTGCCCTGCACTCCTTGCTGCTGCGGAGTCACAAGATACCAGTTAAAGAGTGGCGAGCTGGAGCCTTTTTATTTTGATTTTTTTTTATTTTGATTTTTTTTTCTAAGTGTATCAAGGTAAAATAATTCCTGCTTGTTGGGTTTGATGCAGTGCTCCTCTGCCATAATTCTCTGAGCACTTTGCAAAAGCGACTGCGGCGCTGCTCGGCTTTTACAGAGTGGCAAATCTAAAGCAGGATTTACCCAGGGTCAAGTAAATTAGGCCTTGTCTACGTGAGGAACATGAGCCAGTTTAAGACAGCAGGTGGAGAGCACACCCTTGGCACTTACTTCGTTTTGGTTTTGCTTTCACTTCGGTTAATTCATATCAATTTAACCTTGGTTTATTTCGGTGCCTTTAAGGAGAAGACTTGCTGGGCTGGCTGGACTCAAGGCTGCAAGGAACAGCTGAGAGCTCTGGGGCTGTTGAGCCTGGAGAGGAGCAGCCTAGAGAGGGAATCTGATCAATGTCAGTCTGGAGTGGATTAGAAAGGCTGTGGTGAGTAGGTTAAGAGAGGTTCTCGTGCCCCTCTGCTCTGCCCTGCTGAGGCCACAACTGGAGTCCTGTGTCCAGTTCTGGGCCCCCCAGGTCAAGAGTGACACAGAACTGCTGTAGAGAGTCCAGCACAGAGCCACAGAGATGCTGAAGGCAATGGAACAGCTCTGGTAGGAGGAGAGCCTGAGGGAGCTGGNAGCCTGCTCTAGTGTGAGGTGTCCCTGGGCATGGCAGGGGGTTGGGACTGGCTGCTCCTTGTGGTCCCTTCCAACCCTGCCTGTTTCCATGGTAGAGCTGTGTTTGTGTGTTTGTTTGTGTGTTTTGTTTGTTCTTTTGTTTGGGGCTTTTTTGTTTTGTTTGCTTGTTTGGAGTTTTTTGAGTTTGTTTTGTTTGTATTTAACTTTCTGGTCTTGATTTGTTTGTTTTGTTTTAAATCAGGCACTACAAACCAGCAATGGGTTTCATTGCAAAAGGAAAAACTGCCCACCCTAATCCCTGAAAACTATTCCTGCCTCCAGGTGTGCTTGGTGGTGTGTCCATTTTCCTGCAACCTTAGAAACAGACAATTTGGAAGAGCCTATGGAAAGAAGTATCTTTGCTTTCCCACTCCTTCATCCCTGCGGAGTAGAACCAGGAATCCTCAAGCTCCACAGTCAGGTGAGTAGATTTGGGGAATGTGCCTGAAAACATCAATGTTAGGAGTGCTGTGGTTTGGTTCAAGGAGGCTGTGGAGGGACAAACTGAGCTATAGATGTGTGGTGAACAAACTGCTTGCATCTGTAGGCAAAGAGCATCAGGAAGTAGTGGGCATTGGAAAGGTTTAGGAACTCATTGACTCTGATTGCTGGGCCAGTGTGCAGCTGCCTGGTAGCTGCTCAGTGAAGATGATTGGGGTTGGATTTGGCAAGCGTAAGCAAGAGCAGTTTCCAGGCTGATTTACTGTAGTTGGGGACCCAGAAGATCTGGGTATAGGTCTGGCTCTCCACAGACTGTGTGACCAGAGCATGTTTCCTGCCAGTAGAGTGGGAACTTAGGATGGTTTGGGTTGGAATTATCAAGTTCCAAGCCCTCTGCCACAGCAGGGTTGAACCTTCCACTAGACTAAATTACTCAAGGCCTCATCCAACCTGGCCTTGAACACTTCCAGGGATGGAGCATTTCTGGGCAACCTGCTCCAATGTCTCATCACATTCATAGTAAAGAATTTCTTCCTTACACCTGATCTAGATTTCCTCTCTTTCATCTTAGAGCCTCTCTGGGCAACCTGCTCCAGTGTCTCATCACACTCACAGTAAAGAATTGCTTCCAGTCACAGTAAAGAATCTCTTCCTTACACCCAATCTAGATTTCCTCTCTTTCATCTTAAACTCATTTCACCTTGTCCCCTCACTACACTCTTAGCTAAAGAGTCCATTGTCACCTTTCCTCTAGGTCCCCTCTAAGTACTGAAGGGCCACAATAAGGTCCCTCTGGAGCCTTCCCTTCTCTAGGCTGAATAACCCCAACTCATTGAACCTTCCAACATCCTTCTCACCTTATCTGAAAGGGCTCACAAGCAGCACTTCCACAGATTCCTCCTGCTGTGTGTGTTTACTCAAGATGTAGTTCTGGGGAGCTTTGGCTGGCAGTGAGGGAGTTTGCAGTGAACTTCTCTTTGAGGAATCTGCAAATCTTCACAAATCTTCACAAATCACCACTTGTGATTGCAAATCTTCACAAATCCTCACAAATCATCGTTTGTGATTGCAAATCTTCACAAATCCTCACAAATCATCGTTTGTGATTGCAAATCTTCACAAATCCTCACAAATCATCATTTGTGATGTATTTATGCAGTGCTGTTCTCATTGTAACCTCTGGAAAAGGGGTAACTGAAGCCTGAAGATGCATTTTGAGTCTTTCAACTTATTTTTGAAGCTGAGCTTTCAGTAGTAGCCTGGAAGTAGAGATTTGTGCCAGCAGAGATTGCATCTAATTCCTTATATTGGCTCTTAGTTATCCAGTGGCCTGGATGGGAGGGGGTTAGGTCTTTCTTAACCTGACAGTGTTGGAGCTTTCCCACAGCCAAGGGAACCAAACACTGACCCCGATGCTGTGAGATGCTCTCTGACCTCCTGATTTTTCTTGCTGTTGGTTTGCTTCCTCTGTTGCAAAATTGTGCAGCTGCTGCTGGGAGAGGCAGAGCAAAGGAAATGTGCAGAAAACAAGAGAAGCTGGTAGAGGTGATGTGAGAATATGTGACCTGAAACTCAGAGTGAGCTGGGAGTAGATGCAACCCTGCTTTGTATGAGGAGCTGGGAGGCCATGGAAGCAAAGTGCTGAGACTGAGCCATGTGAAATGGGAACGTTTCCCACGTGGTCTAGGGCTGGTGGGTGGTAGAGATTCCTCAGGACCCTTTATTTTCCTGCACAGTTTTTCCACAAGAAGGACAATTATCTGTTTGAAAAATCTCCCCAGGGCTGTGGTGGGCTCCCCGACATGGGAAACTGTAAAACTCAGCTGGGTGCTAGGCCATTCTGTCTAGACAAGGTTTAGGACAAGAAAGATTGGACCAGGTGAATCTTGATGTCCCTGCCATACTGGTGTGCTATGATTCACAAAATGCCAGCATGGTGGAGCTTGGAAGGGACCTTTGGACATCATCTAACCAACCCCACTGCTAAAGCAGGGGAGCTCACAGCAGCTTGCCCAGGAGCACAGTGTCCAGGCAGGTTTGGATTCTCTCCATCATAGGAGATTCCACAACCTCTCTGGACAGCCTGATCCAAGGCTCCAGGAGCCTCAGAAGAAAGTTTTTCCTCATGTTCAGATGGTACCTCCTGGGTTCTATTTTGTGCCCACTGACCCTTTTCCTCTTGCTGGGGACCACTGGAAGGAGTCTGGCCCCATCCTCTTGTCCCCCACCCTCTAGATATTGATAAGATCCCCTCTCAGTCCTCTCCAGGATGATCAACCCCAGGTCTCTCCGACTTTTCTCCTCAGAGAGATGCTTCCATCCTTGTAACCACCTTTGTAACCTCTGCTGGGCTGTCCTCAGTAGTTCCTTGTCTCTCTTGATCTGGAGAGCTGTGCTGGTTTGAGCTAATTGGAATATTTTAATAGGGAGAATTCTATTATAGGCTGTGAAAAAGAAACAATGGTGATGTCTACTTCACTCATAGGCTTGCTGAGATGTTTAGAAAAAGTACTCAAAACAAAGATAAGTCAGTGTCTCAGGCTGGCAGTCAGTGTCTCTGGGGCACAGCATTTCGGGCGGTCTAGCTTCTGGCTTCT
>VWYK01005598.1:86522-97937 GCA_013399775.1 Semnornis frantzii
GAGTGACCTGTGCTGGTGGGAGGTGTCCCTGCCTATGGCAGGAGGTTGGAACTGGATGATCTCTGAGGTCCCTTCCAACCTTACCCTTCTATGATTCTGTGATTAAGTAGCCAGGGGATGCTACCAGGTCCTCATGCTATGCATGTGGCTAACGAGGCCTGTGGTACTTGTGATTCCAGGAGGGTTTCTGGGGTTCGCTTGAGAAGGGTAGAAGAACTGTGAGGAGTTTGCTCTGGAAGATCTACTCTGATGGGCAGACCCAGCAGAGGAAGAGAAAGAGGAGTGGAAAGCCCTGAAGTGGCCCTTGGGTCTCCCTTGGTTGCAGTCTATACCATGTGAAAGTCACCCATCTCCTTGCAGCCACTCTTCTAACCTACACCAGCCCCTGGGCTGGTCTCTGTTACCAGTTTCCTCTGGATGCCACCAGTTGGCTCTCCCTGGGTGCTGCTCTGTGTTAGGTAATGTTCTATCTACCACCACAGCTTTCATGGGACCTTGGGGACAGGCTTTTGACATGCCCAGACAAGCACTACGAAAACTGTTTCTCAGTGCAAGTTTCCCACAGCCAAAGAAATTCCTTACAGGGGCCACACCTGCCTCTGAACTTGTTTAACACCAGCCTACTAAATGGGTGAAACTGATAGGGACTAGAACCCACTGGAAAACACAGCCCAGCCCAATCTGAACATCTTCACCTGGGGCAAAACTTTCCTCTGCAGAGAAGGTGACAGACGGCAAACCCACTTCCTGGGTTCTCTCCATGTGCTTGCTGCTACCTTGACACCCACGATAGGCACTGAAAGGAGAATCCCAGTGCTGGCAGTGAGAAATGGACCTCTGCAAGAAGGCTGAATCAGAATTATTCCTGATCATGGACTTCAGATGGGCCTGCAAGAGAATCTGGAGGCTGAAGCCCCACTGTGAAGTTCTTGGGCGGGCTGTGGTGCTTGTGTTTTCCTGGCAACGGTTACACTCTTCCTGTTCTTCACTTGGAACAAGTTTTTCCAGGTCTGGAAGTGTCCCAAGTGGGAAGAAAAAAAACCCTGCTTAAAGCCTCATGAGAACACCTCTGAGAGGTTTTCAGTGTCATTCACCCTTGGAAGAGCTTGGAAACAAAATTAGGTTTGCACCTTGCCTTTGAACCAAGATGCTGAAATTTAAGGCACTGGGAATGAAGAGAACTGATTTCAGTGCTTTCAGTCCAAAGTAACTTTGTCAAACCCCATTTTTTGCCCCAAATGGCATCTTGGATCAAAAATATTCATGATTATGGGTTCAAAATTTGAAACAGCTCCATCTGGAAAAGAAATTGTAGGTTTTGCTGTTGTCGTTGTTGTTGTCCTCTCCAAATTGATCTTCTCCTGGTTCATTTTTAAATGCCATTTTATAGGTGAAACTGTTCTGATCTTTTCTAAAGGTGGAACTAAGCTTTTATTCCAACTTGAACCTGTGGCTTCTGTGATTGTAGAGGTCAGATTGTTGGGTTTCAGTTTGGTTTCTTGATGTTTTTTTGACTGAGTTAAGAATCCATTTCTCAAGCTGCCAGTCAGAACCCAGACCTGTACTGGTCTGCAGGGTTGAGTTCACAGTATGTGATTAGATTTACATGATTCTGTCCTAGTGAGGCCATATCTGGGTCCAGATCTGGGCTCCCCAGTTTAGGTGGCACTGGAAACTACTGGAGAGAGTCTGGTGAGGCTATGTAGATGCTGATGGACCTGGAGCACATCTGTGAGGAGGAAAAGTGGAGAGCCTGCAGAAGGGCAGCCCAGAGGGGATCTGATCAGTGCTGATCAATACCTGAAGCATGAGGGTCAAGTGCATGGGCACAGAGCCTTCCTCAGTGGTGCCCAGCAACAGGACAAGGGGCAATGGGTGCAAACTGGAACCCATCTGAACAGGAGGAAAAACTTCTTTGGTGTGAGGGTGCTGGAGCCCTGGAGCAGGCTCCACAGAGAGGTTGTGGAGTCTCCTTCTCTGCAGAGATTCCAACCCCACCTGAACCTCCTGGACAACCTGCTGTTGGTGCCCTGCTTTAGCAGGGGGGTTGGACCGGGTGTTCTCCAGAGGTCTCTTCCAACCCCCAACATTCTGTGGTTCTGTCATCCTTTTGCAGGGAAGCTAAGATCACTGATGCTTTGAAGGGGTTAAAATGTAGAAAAGCAGATGACAGTGAAGTGCCTTTATTTGTCATGCTCTGATTATTCACCTAAATACAAGATGAGGCCTTGTATGTTCCTTCCTGCCATAGCTGTTGGGTCTTTTACCTCTCTTTACCTGTTCCAACCTCTCTTTGTACGTTGTGATGTCAGATTTTTTTGGCTGTGCTTCTTTACTTGTTCAGGATATTGAAATTCCCAGTGTAGTCCAGACTTGCCATGTTAGTCTTCTGCCCAGCACCTAGCAGGTGTAAAATCTCTGCAGTCAGCAGAGACAGGACAGTTGGATGGAGAGGTCCTCTTGAGCTGCTAGACACTGCTCCCTCTGAGAACTCTCCATGGGAATGTTAAGTTGTTGATTGTCAAGAACTGAGCAGAGAAATGAAGGCAATGCTTGCTCCCTGCCTGTCCCCACTCTCTTAGCCCTGCTGAACCATGTTCCACCACCACACTGCAGGCAGGGAATAATCAGGGTGGGTGGACTGGCAATGGACCATGGGGGTCTAAAAGTGCAGTGGTTAGCTTCATTCTTAGGTGTGGAAGTTAACTTTGTCTGCGTGGAGCCTAGCACAGGCAGGAGCTCTGCGTGGAACACCCCAGCACAGGCAGGAGTTCCGCGCGGAGCCCAGCACAGGCGGGAGCTCCATGTGGAACTCACCACAGGTGGGAGCTCCCCGTGGAGCCCAGCGCAGGCAGGAGCTCCGCGTGGAACTCACCACAGGTGGGACCTCCCCGTGGAGCCCAGCGCAGGCAGGAGCTCCGCGTGGAACTCACCACAGGTGGGACCTCCCCGTGGAGCCCAGCGCAGGCAGGAGCTCCGCGTGGAACTCACCACAGGTGGGACCTCCCCGTGGAGCCCAGCGCAGGCAGGAGCTCCGCGTGGAACTCACCACAGGTGGGACCTCCCCGTGGAGCCCAGCGCAGGCAGGAGCTCCGCGTGGAACTCACCACAGGTGGGACCTCCCCGTGGAGCCCAGCGCAGGCAGGAGCTCCGCGTGGAACTCACCACAGGTGGGACCTCCCCGTGGAGCCCAGCGCAGGCGGGAGCTCCGTGTGAAACTCACCACAGGCGGGAGCTCCGCGTGGAGCCCAGTGCAGGCGGGAGCTCTGCATCTAGCTGGGGTCTAATCTCCAGAGGTCTGGCAGGGAGGGCATCTGTAATCTTCTTGCCCTCGTTTGAAAGAAGCCTTTAGCATTCAGCACTGGAAAGAGGAGCTGGAGCTTTTGTGAGCGCCAGGGGAGGTGTGGGTATGGCAGGGAATGGAACAGTGCTTCCCTCCTGAGCTGCATTCCACCAGCACAGCTGTGTGCTTGGGACATGCCTGACCCTTGAGACTGGGGAAGTTGTCTTGGTGGGTAAGTCAGGACTGCAGGATTCTTGTCTCACTGCCTGAGCTTTCCTGCATGCTTCCTGTGCTAGTGATAGGCCTTTCCATTTCATTTTCCCTTCGTGAAGCAGAGGATGACTTCTGTGGTGCTGTGTGTTAGGAGCAGTCCCTTTGGCGCCTTTTCTCTCTGCTTATTCATGTGGAACTGAAACTACAGCCGAGCTTGGCTGAGGGCCGTGTGAACCCCTGTGGTTGCAGCCTCTGGAAAATGTCAGAGTGGAATCCCATGGGAACAAAAGGAAGCACCCTCTGTGGGGCTGCCACTGTAGGACAAAGCACTCAGAGAGGGAAGGAGACTCTGTGATTTCTGACAGAGGCCTTTGCACAAGAGCACCTTGATTGTCCTGCAGGATGCTGAGCTCTGGCTGAGGGCAACACAAACAGAGGAGGCTCATGAGTGTCAGATCTGTAGCCCATCGCCTGCATGTGTGTGCAGGTTTGCATGTCACGTTTGAGGCTTGCTTAGATCCATCTGCTGTGCTGAATCACACCAACAGCTGAGTTAGTGAGATGGGAATCTTTCCTTTCCCCTTCTTGCAGCTGCATCAGGAGTGTGTCACAGGCAAAACTCCCTGCAGGTTCATGACTTAGAAAGCCTTCTGATAAGTTACTACTGCTAAGCACTGCTTGGAGAGGGAAGGTGGAACTGGCAAGGGCTGTTTTGGCTGCAGTTGTTACTCAAAGCAGACCTCTGGAAGACTTCAGTTGAACTTGATACTTGAGGGAGATCTCATTTCCAGTCCATGTGGAGCAAATGTGGTTTCACACCACACTGCCTCTGCAAAATTTGAGTCAGGTTCACCAGGGGCTTCTCTAGCGTGACTCTTGCACAGCAGTGTCCATGGGAGCTCAGGTCATGCACCCATCAAGAATATCAGGCCCTGCACCAGTACAGGGTAGGGGTTGAGCTGCTAGAAAGCAGCTCTGTGGAGAAGGACCCAAGAGTCCTGGTGGACAAGTTCACCATGAGCCAGCAGACTGCCAAAGAAGGTAAATGGTCTCCTGGGGTACAATAAGAGTGTGGCCAGCAGGTCAAGGCGGGTGGTTCTCCCCCTCTGTTTTGCTCTAGGGAGGCCACATTCAGTTCTGGGCTCTCCAGATGAAGAAGAACAGGGAACCACAGTCCAGTGGAGGCTATAAAGATGCTGGAGGGGCCTGGAACAGCTCTGTGAGGAGGAAAGGCTGAGAGCCTGCAGCAGAGCAGCCCCAGAGGGGATCTGAGCAGTGCTGATCATGAGTAGGAGACAAGAGGCTGGGGCCAGACTCTAGTCAGTGGTGCCCAGTGGCAGGACAAGAGGCAATGGGCACAACTAGAACCCAGGAGCTTCCATCTGAGCATGAAGGAGACCTTTGCTGTGAGGGTGCTGGAGGTCTGGAGCAGGCTGCGCAGAGAGGTTGTGGATTCTCCTCTAGAGAGATTCCAAAGCTGCCTGGGCACTGTGATCCTGGGCAGATGATCCCCAGAGGTCCCTTCCAACTCTCACCATTTGTGAATCTGTGGTGGTGTTCTGCCTGGAGGTCAGACATCCTCCTGCAGCTGACTTTGCCTTTCAAGGTCCTCTTGCCCATCAGACCCAACTTTGCTGCTGGAGGATGCAGCACTAGGGGCAGTGGAACTTTTGCATCGTCCTCTCCAGTGGCAGGAAGAATCTGGCCAGGTGGGAAGTCAGTTTGGGAGAGTCTTGTAGAGACCGAGGTGTGGACACCCCCAGTGATTAAAGTCTTCAGCACAGCTGTAAAGGGTGACAGGAACCAGCTGGATGTGGCAGTGGCAGCTGAGCTGCACTGCTCCTAGCTGGGTGTGTGAGCCCCTTGCTGCCTGTGTGATCTTTCAGCACAACCTGGGCATCATGTATGAACCTGCCTTTGACCTTGGGCCTGCAGACCTCATTGCCTCCAGGAAATGCTGAGTCCATGAACTCCTCAGATTTTAGGCCAGTGGAGTTGGGACGAGACCCACCCCTCAGATGCATTAGATAGAAGAAATGAGGAGCTGTAAGATTAAAATCTGGTGCAGCAGCTGACCTCAGAAGAAAGTGAGGGGAGAGGCTCAAGGTGATGACACTCCTAGGTATTTATTCTCCCTCTCTTCTTCTTCTTCTTTCAATTATAGAATGTTTTGAGTTGGAAAGGCCCTTTAAAGGTCATCTAGTCCAACATCTCTTCAACCAGCAGGGACATCTGCAACTGGAGCAGGTTGCTCAGGGCCCCAAGCAACCTGACCTGGAAGGCTTCCAGAGATGGGACATCTGCCACTTCCCTGAGCAACTTGGGTCACAGTTTCACCACCCTCAGCATAACAAATTTCTTCCTTCTCTCTAGTCTGGGTCTCCCTCTTCTAGTTTCAAACCACCACAGGCTCACAGGTGTCAGGGGTTGGAAGGGACCCAAAGAGCTCATCCAGTCCAAGCCCCCTGCCAGAGCAAGAGCAGACAATGCAGCTCAGGGCACACAGAACACATCCAGACAGGCCTGCAAAGGCTCCACACAAGGACACTCCACAACCTCTCTGGGTAGCCTGTGCCAGGGCTCTGGGACCCTTCCAGCCAAGAAGTTGCCCTTGTGTTGAGCTGGAACCTGCTGTGCTGCAGCTTCCATCCATTGCTCCTTGTCCTATCCCAGGCAGCAGTGAGCAGAGCCTGTCCCCCCACTCCTGACCCCCAGCCCTCAGAGATTTATAAACATTTCTTAGATCCCCTCTCAGCCTTCTCTTCTCCAGCCTAAGCAGCCCCAGGTCCCTCAGCCTCTCCTCCCCAGGCAGTGCTCAGTCCCCTCAGCATCCTCACGGCCCTCCCTTGGACTCTCTCCAGCAGATCTCTGCCCCTCTGAAACTGGGGAGCCTCAGACTGAAGGCAGTGCTCAAGGTGAGGTCTCATCATGGCAGAGATGGGGTCTCATCCCTTGTCTTGTCACACAGGCCCTGCTAAAAGGTCTCTCCCTGTCTTTCTTACTACATCACACATTACTACAGCTCACAGTCTAAATGATGATGTTGCTGAGCCTCCAAAATTTTGGCCCTGTAACCCATGCAGGAAAAGTCCTGTGCTGAGTTAAGTGGCAGAAGTGTGTTTGGAGGAGTCCATCCAAAAGGATGCAGCTATGGAAGTGATTTTCCAGCTCCTTGCAGGGAAAATGTTTGCTGTGGGGCATCCTTTTTCAGCTACAGGGATGCCACAGACTAGAGGCAGGCAAAGCATCACCATGTGGCAAAGCAGGGCAGCTGGGACAGAAACCATGAACAGCACAAGTTAAAGGTCAGCCTGATCCTTCTGTTCTGATTTTGCAACTGGGGCTTGTCCTCAAACCTCCCAGTTCCAGGCTTTGCTGAGCTAGAAGGGAAGCAAAGATATCCCTTTGCCTGTGTGCATGGTGAAGCCTCCACCTCCATCACCTTGCAAATACCAACATCTTCAGGAGATCTTGCAAAACTGCCCCAGAAGAGACATTCCTTTGGGGCTGGTGATGATGCCACTGCTCTTACTCAGGCTCATCCAGCTGACTGCCTACAGAGGTGGCTCCTTTCTCCATTTTGGGGCAGTGAATGACAGCAAATCCACACAACTCAGGCTCCCTTCCACCTGTGGCATGGCAGGGAGCAGTTCAGTGTGCCAAGAGGATTCTCGTTGCTGTTGTCATCCTTTTCTCCTTGTATCTGTGTTGAAACCCCCAGCAGACAGGTAGGTTTGATGAGTGTCTTTCAACAAAGGAAAGAACCAAGGCATCTGGGTGGCTACACCCTGCCATAAAGCTTTTCTGCCCTGGTAGAGAAAGACCAAACAACATAAGATTTGCAAGTCACAGTGAATGATGTAGGTGTAACCAGGCTCCTGCCAGTGCAAGCAAATTTTGGGGTTGGCTGAGGGTCAGATAGGAGACAGTGAGCTGAAGTTCTTTGCTGGTGGCCAGTACTACTGTCTGGACCTCTGTAGTTTCATGCCTGGGAAGAACATGCGTCCCTGGCTCTTTCCTGAAAGGTTAGGATGGGAAGCAGTTCTCTGGAGAAGGACCTGAGAGTCCTGGTGGACAGTTCACCACAGCCAACAATTTGCCTTTGTCACTAAGAGGGCAAATGCTCTCCTGGAGTGCAGTGCAAAGGAGTGTGACCAGCATGCCAAGGGAGGTCCTGCTCTGCCCGACTGAAGCCATGTTTGCAGTTCTGGGGCCACTTCTGGGAGAGAGTCTGGTGGAGGCTACGCAGATGGTGAAGGGTCTGGAGCGTCTCTGTGAGGAGGAGAGGCTGAGAGCCTGCAGAGGAGCAGCTCCAGAGGGGATCTGAACAATGCTCAGCAAGAGCTAAAGGACCTGTGGAGGGCAAGAGGATGGAGCCAGACTCTTTTCAGTGTTTCCTAGTGGCAGCACAAGGGGCAACAGGCACAAACTGGAACTCAGGAGGTTCCATCTGAACATGAGGAAAAACCTTGCTGTGAGGGTACTGGAGCCCTGGAGTAGGCTGCCCAGAGAGGTTGTGGAGAGTCTTTCTCTGGAGAGATCCCAAACCCCTGGGGAGATTCCAAACTGCCTGGACATTGCCACGCTGGGCAGCCTGCTGTGGCTGACCCTGCTTTGTCAGGGGAGTTGGACCAAATGATCTCCAGAGGTCCCTTCACACCCCAATCCTGCTGGGATTCGGTGAAAAACATGTCTGAAACCTTTGTTCTCTTCTCAGTGGTGCACAGCTGGAATTACGCAACCTACATAACTGTGCCCTGCCACCACTGTGGCACCCATGCAGGGAGCAAGTAAGGCAGAGATGTGCTTGGGTTTCTGACAGTGTAAAGGAACTAAAGAGGACACAGAGGGCAGGTCCCCATGCAGGTTGCAAATAAGGCAGAGATGTGCTTGGGTTTCTAACAGTGTAAAGGAACACAGAGGGCAGGTCCTCAGCCAGAGCAAACTGGAGCTGGACTGATTTATGGCAGCAGAGAAAAGGCACCAGAGGGATCCCAGTTTTATTTGTTGCCACAGGAGAAGGGTGGAGGGGGTCAGCTTAGGCTCTCTGCAGACTGCTGCTTGTGATACCAGGGCCATGACCTCCTGGAGGTGCTGGTGCCTGCAAGTCTGCCCACAGCCAGCACAGGGATGCACCAACACTTGCTGCAGTGTTCTGCTCTGCCTTGATCTGCTGCACTGGTCACAAGAGTGACTGCTCTGGAGTCCGCTCCTCTGCTCCACAACATCAACCCCAATGCTCTTTGGGGCTGGAAGCAGCTGTGGCAGTGAAGGTGTGTGGGGAGCAGGACTGTAGAGACAGAAGTGGTGTATGGTGGCAGAGGACCCCTTGCCAAGGCAGGATGTAGCCCAGGTGCTGATGGGGATGCCGGGGAGGGAGCTACAGCCCCCTTAGCCCACCTGCCTGGGAGCTCTGCCCCTGCCACTTGCACTTAAGGAGAGAGGAGAAGTGGATTCAAGCTGGGAGTCCCTGCATGTGCTTTCTTCTGTTTGCTGTTGATGTCACTGCTCTGGTGTTGGGACAATCCCTGGTAGCAACACAGGTTGGGAGATGATGGGATGGAGAGCAACCCTGCAGAGAAGGACCTCAGGGTGCTGATGGGTGAAAAGCTGGACAGGAGCTGCCACTGAGTGCTCACACTCAGAACATGCTGTGTCCTGGGCTGATCCCCAGCAGTGTGGGCAGCAGGGGCAGGGAGGGGATTCTGCCCCTTTCTGCCCCTCTGCAGTGCTGGGGCCAGCTCTGGAGTATTTAGCACAGTAGACACAGGGACCTGTTGCAAGAGGAGGCCACACCAGTGATGTGAGGGCTGCTTGACAGAACTGGGATTGTTCAACCTGGAGAAGAAAAGGTTCTGAGGAGACTTTCTTGGAGCCTTCAAGTATTTGAAGGGGGTCTGCCAGAGAGCTGGGGACAGACTTCTAGCAGGGCCTGTTGTGATAGGACAAGGGGTAATGGTTTCAAAGCAAAAGAGGGAGGTGTAGACTAGAGAGAAGGAAGAGATTTTGGTTGATTTTTTTATGTTGAGGGTGATAAGACCTTGGCTTGATTTGCACAGAGAGGTAGTAGATGCCCCATGGCTGGAACCATCCCAGGTCAGGCTGTTTGGGGCTCTGAGCAACAGATGACCCTGCTGATTGCTGGGAGGTTGGACTGGATGAGCTTTAAAGGCTCCTTCCAACCCAACCCATTGCATGATTTGGCCAAGGCAGGCCTGGATTGATTCCAAAGAATCAAAGAATGGTTTGGGTTGGAAGAGACCTCAAAGCTCATCCAATGCATCCATAGGCAGAGACACCTCCCACTAGGACGGGTGGCTCAAGGTCTCATCCAGCCTGAACATCTCCAGGGAGGTTGTGGAGCACAGAAGACCTTCAGGGAGGTTGTGGAGCACAGAAGCACCCAATGTGATCAAAGATCCCATTCTGTGCTTCTGTGCTCCACAACCTCCCTGGGGAACCTATGCCAGTGTCTCACCACCCTCAACCTGTGCCAGTGTCTCACCACCCTCACTAGAAAGGTGAGCAGGTAAAGAACCAGCCCTGGGTGGTATTGGAGATAAACAAAGCAATTAAACTTTTACTTTTCCCTTCCATAAAGGGGAAGAGCAGCTGAGAACAGGCAGGAATGTGGCTCCCTATTCCTGTTCCTTAATGAGCTCGGGGGTGGAGGTTTGACAGCCTGGCTGGCAGTCTCCTGTCCCTGCACTGACAGCACTTTGCACTTAACACCTTTTACCTGGGGGATCTCAGGGCCCTGTATAAACATCCACTCAGCTCCTGGCACTGCAGAGCTGCATTGTTCTTTTGATCTAGCAGAAGAGAGGGCAGGGCCATTGGGAGCAGAGAGATTAGGAAACAGAGATAGAAGTAAAAATCACAGCATGCCTTTGGTTGGGCTCCAGAGGTGGCTGCTCACAGTAGAGCCAGCCTGGAGAGGCTGCCCAGGGAGGGGGTTGAGGTCTCTTCCCTGGAGATGTTCAAGGTGAGAACTTAGGAAGAAGTTGTTGAGCATGAGAGTGGTGAGAGCCTGGCAGGGGTTGCCTAGGGAGGTGTTTAAGGCCAGGCTGGATGAGGCTGTGGGCAGCCTGAGCTGGTGTGAGGTGTCCCTGGGCATGGTAGAGGGGTTGGGACTGGATGGTCCTTGTGGTCCCTTCCAGCCCTGACTGGTTCTGTGATTCTATGATGAGACTTTGGGCAACCTGATTTAATTGAGGATGTCCCTGCTGACTGGGGGGGGGGGGTTGGACTGGATGACCTTTGGAGGTCCCTTCCAGCCCTGACTGTTCTGTGATTCTCAGTGCCAGACCTTGCTCAAATCCATGGCCTTGCAGCAATGATCATCCTTGATCCTGACCACCCAAAGTAGCCTGGGACAGTTGTGTGGCTCTGGTGACCTTTTGGGGTTGGGCTCTTCTCTTTCTCTCAGCCCTTTGCAGCTGTCCCTAAGGCACACTGTGACATCTGTACGCCAGGAAGGCTCCCTGGAACAAACCCAGGAATATTGGCTCCTGTTTGCCACCCTGCTCCTTGCCCTCCTGCCCCAGCAGAGGCAGAAACAGGAGCTCCTTTCTTCTGAGTCCCCAGACCTGAGGTTTGGTTGCCCTCCTAGTGGGCTGTTGCACCTCCTGCAGTGCTCAGGACAGAAATCAACCCAGGAGCATCAAGGTGCCAACCTTTTGGCCCCTTATTTACAGCAAGGGAGTGAAGGCAGCAGAGCAGGTTTAGCCAGGGCAGAGCCAGCAGCAGGCAGCCATGCAAACGGCAGTGGCAGAACAAAGCCCTGCTGGCACCTGGTACATGATTCTCTATCACACACATGGCAGCTTGGCTGCCTGACATGGTGTGCCCATGGCCTTGTGCAGCTGGAGGGGACTAGGAGGAGGGGAAGGACTAGGAAGGACTGGGGGGAATGGAAC
>VWYK01005601.1:0-12869 GCA_013399775.1 Semnornis frantzii
CAGCCCTCTGATCATCTTCATCTGATCATCTTCATCTTATGTATCATATGTATATGTCATTTGCATGTTACCACATATGGAATTATACTACTGACTGCTCTGTTTTTAGAGGTCCTGATCTTGGTGGTGGCTCTAAGTGGGAAAATTTCTAGATCTGTCCCATGCTTCCTACTGATGGGTGTCAGCACAGCATCTTACAGGCCTGTGAAGGATGTTAGGAGCCCTGAGTAAACTACTTAAAATGTCCTAAGAAGCAGACAGCAATTCCTATTCCCCATAGAAGTGCTGAAGAGCTGTGGCAAGCTAACTATCACTTGAAGTGGGGTAGCCCAGTAAACTCTGAAATATTGTCAGAGCAGTCTTTCCACACATGGGAAAAATAATCAGTGTCTTCTAACAAAATAAATAGGTCAAGAAATGGGTGGAAAGCAGTGGTTGGAAGAGGTGGAAAGGGGAGGGAAGTGGCTAGGGCAGGCAGTTTGCATTCCTATAGCTCCTTCATGCTTCCCACCATGTACCCCATCATCAATTGTTACTGAAGGCTGCACTATTTAGTTCTTTCTCCTCCATTTTCATCAGGATTCAACGTTTTTTATCAGAACTGTCCTCTGTCTTCTTTTGATCCTGCAGCTGAAATGCAGAATTTGCTTATGGAACAAAAAGCCAGGCCCACAAAGATATGTACCAGCAGCAGCAGGCATATATCCTGCTGACTCACCAGTGTCACCATCCTTTCAATGTCCCATTCATGCTCCTTCCCATATTGGTTGCTCATGCTGGCTCTTGGTAGAATTAGAGCACCTAATCTGCACAGATGGTGGTGTGCAGATGGGCTGGTACAGCAACCCCCAAGACTGAGGAACTCTCCAGCACACACAGCTGTTGACTTCTTTTGCAGTACAGTTCCCCATTAAAAGCCATACTCCCTACTCTCCTTCCCTCTCTACCCCAGTGTTTGCCCTTTCTGACTGGTCTGCTGCCTTTATTCTGATCCCATGGTCCTCTTTTCACTTCTCACTTCTTACTAAGTGTGGTGCAATACCTTTGTGTGAGTTTTGGCATACTTCAGACACATAAATTCCTTCTACGTTTTCCATCTTCCCTTACCGTCTTTCATCACACCATTTTAAATTTGTAAATATCTTTAGCCCCAGGCTACATGCGCATGCAAGATCCACGTGTTCAGTTTTTACCAGTTACCTGTTAAAGTGTGATCTGTATAGCTCCCAGTCAGCATCACCTCATCTGAGTCAGGCTGCAGAAACCTTGTGGCAGACTTCAGTCTCTCTTGGTTCTTTCATGGGCCACAGGCAACTCTGTCATTATCTAGTTATTTATCAGTCACAGTCTTAAGCTCACTATTACTTTATCTTCACAGTAATGATACACAGTTTCTATGATTTAGTGGCAGGCTAATGATATCATATTAACCTTCAACTAAGCTGCCGAGAGACTCTTAGAAAGCAGATCTGTTTCCTTCTCCTCATTCAAACTTGTAAGTCACTGTGGTCTCATTGTATTTAATTTGGGCTTCATTTCCTTCACATGCAATTTTCTGATGTTACCACAGTACTGTTAGAATAAGTGGCTTCATTTTTGAGCTGCAGCAACTGAAGCGTATGATAAACATGCACAGATAACACCAAAATTGCCTCTTCTCTCTTCTCTTCTCTTCTCTTCTCTTCTCTTCTCTTCTCTTCTCTTCTCTTCTCTTCTCTTCTCTTCTCTTCTCTTCTCTTCTCTTCTCTTCTCTTCTCTTCTCTTCTCTTCTCTTCTCTTCTCTTCTCTTCTCTTCTCTTCTCTTCTCTTCTCTTCTCTTCTCTTCTCTTCTCTTCTCTTCTCTTCTCTTCTCTTCTCTTCTCTTCTCTTCTCTTCTCTTCTCTTCTCTTCTCTTCTCTTCTCTTCTCTTCTCTTCTCTTCTCTTCTNGGTAGGGGATGGGGAGAGGGGAAGGCATCCTATGATGATTGTATTGGTTTCTGTTAGCTGTATTTTTAGTTCCCTGGGAAGCTTAAACTTGAACCAATACAGCATCAACCTAAGTTAGTACGAGAGAGTATAGCATCTCCAAAGGACAGTTACTCCTGGTGAAAAAGAGATGTGTAAGGAGAGATGAATCAACCAGAAGGTACTACATGGGTCATTCTCTTTCCCCATGGACAGAGAGACTAGAAGATGAGCCTGAGCGAGACACTCAGACCAAGATATGTAAACTTAGATAGCTGAACTTGAGCCTGGGTGCCCGATGTCCTTAGTTTTTTTGTTGGTTATTATTTTCATAATGCTAATCTGCACTATTTGGTGTTTCCTATAATTCAGCATAAAGACAAGAGTACTCATGAAAACTCTGGTAATCAGCTTTCTCTTCTTGGTTGAGGAACAGGACAATACGAATTAAAAGCCCCTGCCAAACAATGCTTCTGGTTCCCTAGATTATCCAGCTCTTGAAGAGTGTCGTATTAATAAAGAAGATTTTATTTTAAAATAATTACCTAATTGTTTGCTCCTTAACTCTAAGAATTGGCATTCTTTATAGCTGCAGTGTTGCATGTTGTGACACTAACCCTGCACTGCAGAGCAGTGACCATTGGCTTTGTTTGCTTCGCATGAATATGCACAGCGACTTTTTCAGCTATAAATAACGGCACCTGCCGAGCTTGCAGAGAATAACATTTGACAAACCTTACATCCCTTGACAAGCAATGCAGGTTTCCTGATACCTAGAGAATTTGTTGTTTTATTTGTTAGAGTTTGTCAGAAAAGAATTACAGCACATCCCCCTAAATAATAGTTCCAGATGATTTAGTGGTTGGTTTTTTTTTTTTTAATGCTCTGTAAAAGAAGGTCAAGCGAGGAGCAGAACTTTATTTTGACCTTAGGGCATTATAAAATATTATATAAAAGATAGATATGGACTTGTCAGAGTCAATTAAGAAGCTGCATTGAAGTTAGAAGGCTCAGCTGAGCTGATAGCCAACCCACACGGTAGTGAGTCATTTTTGCCCCATCACCAACGAAAGCACACACATAAGGCATGTGGAGAGTGCGTCATACCCAGATAGCCAATGGATGCAGCTCCACTTCTGGACAAAATAAAGTTACTCACTGCACTTAGCTTCTCCTGAGACTCCAGTACCCCATGGCCAGGATGTCACACTGACATTTCACAAACAGGAAGAAGTTACTTTTGTTTTCTCAGCCAGCTCGGTTATGCATAAATGCATCAGCCAGAGAAAATGAAACAAATGGGTTACTGCTTCTGATTGAAATGCCTCTGCTTAAAACCATTACCAATTCAAATGAGTTATTATTTTGAGTAGAAAAGTGAAACTGCATTTAATGGAGCATGCAGGGTGCAGCAGAACCTCAGGGATGTGGACATAAGGAAATACAATATATGTTTGCTAGGGTCCTTGTCAACAAACTGGACAAATCAGTGCCTTAGTCAACCAGGAAGGCTTTGACTCTGTTACACAGAGATGTCATTTGAGATGTGACATTAAGATCCACTACCATTTAGCATTGAGGCTGGCACAGGAACTGGAAAGGTCTGTAACCAATAGTTAGACAGAAGACTTCACAGCATGCCAAGTTCTACTAGTCGTTCATACCGAGGAAGCTACATTGATTCCTGATAGTAAGTGCTGCCACCTTCTACAATAAATTATAGTGATGCGTATTTGGACACAGACTCTGTAATAAGTTCCATGTGAAAAAGTTTATTTTGGTGGCAAACACTGCCTTATATATGCTTCTAAACTGACCACATGACCCTAGCATCCTGATCTGATTGACTGCATTTCTGTCAGCCCATGCTTGAGCTGAACATACCATTGGCTAATGTTAACAACAAACTATTCAGAAACAGACCCTCCTCCTGGAAGAAATGAACAAATATCGTGTTGCAGTGATTTATTTTCAAGCAGCTGGAAGCAGAAATCAAACCCCAAGTGGCATGCCTTGTCTGCTGTTAGGCTTCATCCTTCTGCTCCCAGGGTAGAAGTCTTGTCGAGATCCTCTGGGTGATCTGGCACGCATGCACAACATTGGCCTATAGGACTCATGTACTTCTGGCAAAGCAGATGGAGATCAAAGGTGATCTCAGATGGCCTTAGAGATCTGTCTTGAAATGACTGCACAGTTTTAAGTGTCTGAATTCCCATTATAACTAAGGAAGAAACTAATAATAATTGATGCATGAAGAGCACAGTGAATATAGTCTGCAGAGAAAATTAGTGATGCCTGCTCACTGCTCTCTGAGCTTCTTTGATTCCCATGTGAGCTCAAACTCTTAGCTCATCAGTTGACACCTACATTCACTTATCTGCCCATGGAGCTGCAGCCTACTTAATTTTTGTGTTCTATTTCCCCAAATACAGATGGGGTTTGTAATAGCTGTCCTTTACCTGTGGCACTGCGTGAAACATCAGAAGCATTGCTGTCACGGTGCCTTAGGTACAGTATCATTAACATTCAAATGATGTGATTAATTTAGGCAACTTGCATTCAGTAAGATCACTGCTGGAGAGTGTTCATAACTTTTATGGAATTAGCTACCTACAAATATCTCTAACCTACACAGGTCACAGAAATCCCTTTTGCGGGGTTGAATAGGATGGCTCAGAGAGTCTGTCAAGCCACGTGCTGTTCCAGTTCCAATTTCTGCTTTCCTGAAATCTTCAGGTCTTGGACAGCTGACTCGTGGAAGTATGCACAACCACAACACCCTGCCTTAAACTGGGGCACTACCAGGACTGTGATCACTTGGACAGTGCTTCCCATGCAATCACAGGATGGAGCTTGAGAGAACTTTTCCTGATTTATGTAGAAGTGAAGTATATTTTTTTCTCTTCTCTCCTCTGCTCAGGACACACAGTGAATGCAATATTTTCTATGATGGTTTGTTGAAAGATAATTTTTATCATGATATCATGGCTCAGGCCATTAAATTAAAGGAGGAAACAGAACATGAAAATCTGCTGTAATGGGAAGAGACAACATTTTCCTTCCTAATTGCTGACTTGTGGAACTATGCACAGCCACACCACCCTACCTTAACTTCGGGCACTACCAAGACTGTGATCACTTGGACAGTGCCTCCCACACAATCACAGCACCCTGCCTTTACTTGGGGCACGAACAAAACTGTGATCACTTGGACAGTGCTTCTCATGCAATCACAGCACCCTGCCTTTACTTGGGGCACTACCAGGACTGTGATCACTTGGACAGTGCTTCCCATGCAATCACAGCACCCTGCCTTTACTTGGGGCACTACCAGGACTGTGATCACTTGGACAGTGCTTCCCATGCAATCACAGCACCCTGCCTTAACTTGGGGCACTACCAAAACTGTGATCACTTGGACAGTGCTTCCCATGCAATCACAGGATGGAGCTTGAGAGAATTTTTCCTGATTTATGTAGATGTGAAGTATATTTTTTCCCTTCACTTCTTTGCTCAGGACACACAGTGAATGCAATATTTTCTATGATGTTTTGTTGGAAGANATGCAATATTGTCTATTATGTTTTGTTGGAAGATTCTCTATTTTTGCTGTGACGTCATGGCTCAGACCATTAAATTAAAGGAGGAAACAGAACATGAAAATCTGATATAATGGGAAGATACAGTATTTTCCTTCCTAATTGCACTTCCATCATCTTCTGAAAGACTCTTGCAGAAAGACTCTTGTGTCCTCACATTATTAAAATAACATGACATTTTTGTTAGCCTGGTTCTCAGGAAATCTACTTCTCGTGTTTTTTAGCTCTTTTTCTGCGTGAGTATGACGAGAAAGAAAGAAAGAAAAATCACCATGGAAAAAAAATTGTACAGCCTGAAATTTGTTTTTCATTCAATGGGGACAAAACCATTCACATTCATAGAATTACACAATCATAGAACAACTTGGGTTGGAAGAGACATTCAGATTTACCTAGTCCAAAACCCTACAGGAATATCAACTGGATCAGGTTGCTTAGAGCCCCATTCAATCTGATGTGGAATGTTTCTGGGGGTAGTACATCTACCACCTATGTAGACAAGCTGCCAGAAGTCCTTATCTTTCTTAAAGGCCTCCTTTAAGTACTGAAAGGCTGCTATGAGGTCTTGACTTAGTAGAAATGCTGCAATTATAAGAAATTTTAACTGAAATGGGGTCCTCTTTGGGTGGAAAAAGAGACTGCTGTGAGGAAAGAGATCTGGAATCTCTCCCTAACTCTTTTATAGATAAAAGCAGCTAGTTTTGCTATCTGCAGTTATCAAAAACCCCCAGAGGCCACAGGCATGACCCAGTGTTGTCTGTACCTGAAGAAACACAGATCTGTAGCTCTGCTATAGAGACAGGTTATGAGTATTGGGGCTCTGCAGCCTGGAGAAGCGAAGGCTTCCAGGAGACCCTGGAGTAGCCTTCCACTATCTGAAGGGGGCCTACAGGAAGGCTGGGGAGGGACTATTGACAAGGTCTTGAAATGCCAGGACAAGGGGTAATGGGTTTGAAGTGGCAGAGGGGAGATTGAAAGCAGACGTTAGGAGGAAGTTGTTTGCAGTGAGGGTGGTGAGACACTGGCACAGGTTGCCCAGGTAGGTTGCGGCTGCTCCCTGGCTGGAGGTGTTGAAGGCCAGGTTGGAGGAGGCCTTGAGTGAGCTGTAGTAGTGGGAGGTGTCCCTGCCTATGGCAGGGAGTTGGAACTAGATGATCTTTGAGGTCCCTTCCAACCTTACCATTCTATGATTCTATCTAGTGCTTCAGGTGTTAGACTAAACTTCTTAGGGATAATGAATAACCCTGAAAACTGGTGTCTAATAACTTGTGGATCCTGATTCTGGATCGAATCCTGCACAAATCTGGGAACCTGGTCAGCATAAATTGACCCAAGCAATGGACAGTTGTTTCCAGAGAATGATCAGGTCACTCAAGGCCTCCTCCAACCTGACCTTCAACACCTCCAGGGAGGGTGCAGCCACAACCTCCCTGGGCAACCTGTGCCACTGTCTCGCCACCCTCACTGCAAAGAACTTCTTCCTAACATCCAGTTTAAATCTTCTCTCTGCCAGTTTAAACCATATCTGGTCACATGAGTCCTGTCTCAATGGACCAGAAGAGTTTGCAATCTAAGAAAAGGGCAAGAAAACAGGCAGGAGGGAGTACAAAAAAACATGTTGCAACACAATTAGTCGTCCTGCCAGCTACTAGTGTAATGGAAAATTGGTCAATATTTAATTGCCTTCATCCTTCTCTTGACTTCTGCCTTCCCTCATGGATTTTTATTTCCGGATACATTCGCCAGTGGCAGAATTTCCCATGGAATTCAGGGGCCCTAAGCCTCCATATTGAGAGTCTGGCAAAATTACAAAGAAACTCAAGCATTTAGTCTTAAAAGAGTTTGACTAGCACCAGGTCTTATGAGCATACCATGTTTTTGTAATTTTTCTTTTCCTAATACTTGAGTACATTTGATTTATTCAGAGAAACACCATTGCTGCTCTGTTTCCTCTGACTGTATTTGATACTTGTGCATAAAATCTGAATGCCGGTGAAGGACTCTCTTCATGATGAGAATGCAAGTTCTTAAACCTGTTTCTAATGGTGTTTTATTTAATGAGACTCAGGTGAAACTTTGGATCCTCTGCCAGAAGATCCATGCAAAACACTTCCCTGGTCACTGTGGAGGAGTGATATGAGCTAAGCTTTGGTCAATGGAAGGAAGGCGTCGCAGTGACAGATTTTCGAGGGACTGGAGGAAGAAATCATATGGCAATGCAGAACATGAAGGCTGGATAAAATAACACATTGTTAATCAGGGTGTTCTGTAATTCAGCCTGTGCCCGCTGCTCAACTACAACCATTCCAAACTCTTGCATCCAGAGTTGGAAGTTTTTTCTCAGTTTTATTTCTGCAACTTGCCTGCTTCAAGGATTTGCAAGTGAACCCTGCTCCTGTTCCACCTTGTGAGTAATGCTCCTTTTCTTCCTGCAAACATCTGTTCTACCATCCTGTCCCATGTTTCTGCGGTGATTATAACAGGAAATGTATCCCTGCATAATATTCTAGGTGCTGTGGCAAGAAATAGGACTGTAATTAGTAGCACTCGGGTTTGAATAGAAAACCAAATGGTCGGTGGATGGTCGGTGACAACTGAGAAGTAGATTGGAAATAGGCTAGATTAAAAGAAGAGGCAAGTACTCCAAAATGTCCTTGTACACGTCATCATCTCATCTCTCTTTCCTTCTCTCAGACCTCTAATTTCAACTGTTCCTAATTGTATTGTGGTTCAGTCTGACCCTTTACATTTGGAAGCCTTCAAGGCAAGGAATTTACATTGACCCTTGCTTGCAAAGCACCACAGGCATTTATGGTGGTACATTGTTATTTAATATCAATTAGTAAGAGCAGACTTATCAGCAAAGCTCACAGTATTAAGATTATTATTCATGTTTATATTAATATTCATGAGTAATAATTAATAGTGTACAGGAAAGAGCAAATAACATTGTCTGGGGCTAGTTTACTGATTTCCTGAGCAACTCTTAGCACTCCTTCTTGTCTCTGTGTACACTAATATGAATATTATGACTTACAGATATGATTAAAAAGCTCTTGGGATGTTTTTGCTTGTTTCATTATGTTATTTTAGCACTGTTCTCTGCCTGCAAAGAACATCAGGTTTGCACAAATGTTCGTTTTGTCAATACATCAACACCTTCTAGTTGTCTTGTCAATAATTAAAACAAGTGCAAATTCACTGTGTGCATCATAAAGGGGATTCTGGTATTTATTTACTGTGCAAAGTCTAGATCCAATGCCAGCCAAAAATGGTTTGAAAAGCTAAAACTGCTCCATTTCTATCACTATCTAGCCTTGGGGTCCCTGGGCTGGAACTGAGAGCAACAGCAGATTTATTTTCACTCCCTTTGTAAAGGGATCAAAGGCACAGTGCACCAAGCCTGAGGCTGGAAATATTATGAAGTAATGCATGTTTATTCCTGAGACTTGCTGGGTAAGGAGCTCTATCACCTTTTCAACATGCAGGTTCTCTTCACAAAGGTTTTCCTCCTGAAGTTGTTGCCCCAGACATCCTGCTTTCACCAATTCAAATTGCAATGGGTTGGAAGAGACCCTGAAAACTCATCTTGTCCAACCTCCCTACAGGCATCAGGGGCACCTCCAACTAGATCAGGCTGCCCAGGGCCACACTGAGTCTGATCTTGAATGTCTCCAGGGATGGGGACACAAGTCCTGGGCAACTTGTTCATGCATCTTAACACTCCCATTGTAAAGAGCTTCTTCCTTATACCCATCCTAAACCTAGTCTGCTCCAGTTTAATACCATTGCTCCTACAAGCCTTTCTGAACAGTCCTTCCCCAGCTTTCCTGTAGGTCCCCTTCAGATGTTGAATTGTAACTATAAAGTCTTCCTGGAGCCTTCTCTTTTCTGGGTTGATTCAGCCTATCTTCATAAGAAAGGTGCTCTAGTCCTCTGATCATCTTGGTGGCTCTACTCTGGACACAATCCAACAGGTCCATATCTGTCATTTTTTGAAGGGTCCCAGAACTAGACCTGGTACTCCAGGTGAGGTCTCACCAGAGTAGAGTCGTAGAATCACCTCTTTCAACCTGCTGGCCACACTTCTTTTGTTGCAGCCCAGGATGCAGCCTTCTGGGCTGCAAGGATGCATTGTTGGCTCATATCTAGATTCTTGTCTACCAGTACACCTAAGTTCTTTTCTGCAGGACTGCCCTCAATTTCATCATCCCTCAGTCTGTATTGATATCGAGGGTTGCCCTGACCTAGGTGCAGGAGCTTGCACTTTGCCTCTACTGGACCTCATGAGATTCTCCTCAGCCTACCTCTCCAACCTGTCCAGGTCCCTCTGGATGACATCCTGTCCTCCATTCTTATCAGCTGCACCACTCAGCTTGGTATCAGCTGCAAACCTGCAGAGGATGCACTCAGTCCCACTGTCTATATTGTTGACGAAGCTATTGAATGGCACTGTTCTCAGCACAGAGTCTTGAGGGACACCATTTGTCATCCATCTCCACCTGAACACTGAGCCATTGACCACTCCCTTTGTATTCAGTCATCCAATGAGTTCCTGAATACACCCAGCAATTCCATATCTCTCCAGGTTAGGGAGAAGGATGTTGTGGAGGACTGTGTCAAAGGCTTTACAAAAGTCCACACACACAGATGACATCTGTTAGTCTTCCCTTGTGCAGTGATGCAGTTACAGCACCCTAAACAGCCATCAGGTTCATCAGGCAGGACTTGCCCTTGGTGAAGCCACATTACCTGTCTCAAATCACATCCCTGTTCTCTGTATGTTCCAGTATACCTTCCAGGTCAATTTGTTCCATGATCTTCCCGGGCACATAGGTGAGGCTTACAGGTCAATAATTTCCCGAGTCCTCTTTTTGACTCTTTCCAAAACTGTTGTAACGTTTCCCTTCTTCCTGTCTCCAGGGAATTCACTGCCAGGACTTTTCCTATGTTATGGAAAGTAGCTTTGCAACTGTATCAGCCAATTCCTTCAGAACTCTGGGGGGACATCTCATCAGGTCCCATTGATTTAGATATGTTAAGGTTCATCAGTGGTCCTGAACTTGATCTTCTCTTATGGTGGGAGGGAGTTTACCCACTGGTCCACACCTAGTGGTCCATCAGCTCAGGAGGGGGATGGAGCAAGATTGCCAGCAAAGACAGAGGCAAAAAAGTTACTGAGTACCTCAGCTTTCTCCTCCTCTGTAGACACCATCTCTCCATTCTCACTCATAAGAGGACTAATGCTTTCTTTAACCTTTCTTTGCTGGTTAACATGCCTGTAGAAGCCTTTCTTTGCATCTCATGCCAGATTCAGTTCTAGCTGTGTCTTAGCCTTCCTGATCACATCTTTCTAGCCCAGTTATTCTATTCCTAGCTCATCTGTGTCTGTATGGAATGACTGCTGCAAAAAGGATCTCTACTCTGTTTTTATTATGGTCTTAGAACAGTAACAGAATAATTCTTTTTTTCACTGCTCCCCACTCTGAGCAGTCAGATACACAGATCAAAATGCCACACACGATGAAAATAGATACATGGCTCTTAGAGAGACAATAAATCCGTAACTCCTCACTGAACTAAAACATGACTAATTCTTTCTGCCCATACTCAGAAAAGGGTTTTTTGTTTTTGTTTTATTTTTGTTTTTGTTTTATTTTTTTTTCCTAGATTGAACACATAGGAGTTAATGAGACTTGTCTACTGCACTTTCTTGTTCTTGTTGGAATTTGTTTTCACTGGTCTTCAGCCCAAATAGTTTTCCTTAATTCAGTTAAATTTGTCTTCTCTATTCAGCTCCATGCCCCAACTAAATTCTTCTCATCCCTTATTGTCTGTAGACTAAAAGCATTTATACTTTCAAGAGAGAAACCGAAAGCTAAACAATGATAAACTATATTGAACTTACTCTGTTCATCCTACAATGTAACACTTTATTCTATTATTTGTGCCTCTCTTGTGATCTAATCAAGTGACAGAAACATCTACCATCATGTTTGTAATATAGATATCTTGACAGCTTTTTAACTTGGGAGCTTCAATGTAAGGTCACTAAAATAGACACCCAATGGAAAAGAATAATATTGCCCAAAAACATTTTGGAGTAACTTACTGATCATTTTTCTTCATCAAGAGCAGTGTGGGCAGCAGGGCAAGGGATGGGTTTCTGCCCCTTTACTCTGCTCTCCTCAGACCCCCCCCTGGAGTCCTGTGTGCAGTTCTGGAGCCCCCAGCACAGGAAGGACATGGAAGTGTTGGAGCAGGTCCAGAGGAGGCCACAAAGATCCTCAGAGGGCTGCAGCAGCTCTGCTCTGAGGAAAGACTGAGAGAGTTGGGGCTCTGCAGCCTGGAGAAGGCTTGGAGAAGACCTTATAGTAGCCTTCCAGGATCTGAAGAGGGCCTACAGGAAGGCTGAGGAGAGACTATTGCCAAGGTCTTTCAATNTATATGTTCTTATTACAGCAGCATTATAATTGCTTGAAGAAGGGCAAGGGTAGGGTGTTCAGAAGTGCACCTTAAGACATTTAAATAAGGCAACCTGTGCTATTGACTGTTCAGAGTGGAACACATGAACTTGCCTTAAGTGCTACAGCACCACAGTCTGTAAGAGATAGTCAGTTTCTCTTGGAGAGTTCTGCTGAACAAATGTTACACACCAAAGTGTCTCAATATGCTCAAGAAATGCTTCTTAGAGTATTATACTTTAAAGAACAGATTTTACATTCTCCTGGCTCTTTCTATTTTCTTGTTTCCTCAGAGGAAGCTTGTCATGTGTTTCAAATCAAAGTCTTGGGAACCAGTCCCTGTAATTGCAAGTAAATGTTTGTGCAGTCTCACAAGGTAATTACAAAACACATTTTCTACTGAAATTGAGAGTTTCAGCAGATACAGAAAAAGAATATGCACAATTTTTTTTTTATATATTCAGGAAGAATAAGTTCCTTGCCATCGTTGTAGGGTTGCTGTAGTGAAATGCCAGACCCAATTGTGATGGAATGCTTAAGTTTATTTGGCATAATGTGCAATCCTCAACTGCTTTTATACTTCTGGGCTCACATAATCTGATTTTTCTCATTGAATCCCATGTCATTTGGACATTTATATTTCCTGGAAATCTGGAATACAAAGATAGAGAAATACTATTTTGTTCTGTGTCTTTATATGACATTCTTAACGTTTTCCCTCGAAAGCGATTATTTTGTGCTTGGATTTCCTTCTTCTCCCCCATCTCCCATTTCCGTTTGCTTAGGCTAAAGATGAATATGCCATGGTACTAATATATTGGAGGTCTTTTTGAGTTTTCAGCAGGGAGAGGAGAGGAGAGG
>VWYK01005605.1:0-10467 GCA_013399775.1 Semnornis frantzii
CCCACTAGTACAGGTTGCTCAATCTATGAACTCTCTTGATTTACATCTTTCCATGTGACAAGCTTCACTTGTCACAATCCCCAGGTGCTCCTTCTCCCCAGGAAAACAATAAAACCCAAGAACATGCTCAATGTTTCAGGAAAACATTGACCAAAGGGCAGTACTGAACACAAACCAGCAGAGTGCTGGCAGGCTGGGGAGACACAGCCACTTTACCTGTTACTAATTCTATATGCATGTTTTGTTTTCTTAATTCTGCAGCACCATTAGGAGTAAGAATGTGAATTTTTTTGAGCATGAAAACTGTAATTCTGGAGCCTCCACTCGATGAAAAATCTCCCTGAGAAACAAAACAATTTTCTGATGAGCAGAGCAAAATTAAAACCATCAGAGAGCTAAAGTGAGGTAATCAATAACAAAAACATCCAGGCATTTAACAATAGCTTAATTTACAGCACAGAAGAAGATCACCTTTTGCAGAAGCAACTGAAAACAAAATTGAGTTCCCTAAATGAGGGTTAGCTCTGCTGAAGGAAGTGAGATTCATCATAAAATGATTCCCAAGGGCAGACTAAACCAACTCTGATTGTGTAACAGATTTAACTCAAAACCTCTGCAGAATCCTTCACTATCCCCAGGGCAGGGCCTGTGGATCTCTTGGAAACACAGACTGGCAGAGGCCTGTGGAGGAGTCATAGAATGGTCTGGGTTGGAAGGGACCTTGAAGATCATTCAGTTCCAACCCCCCTGCCGTGGGCAGGGACACCTCCCACTAGAACAGGTTGCTCAAGGTCTCATCCAGCCTGGCATTGAACACCTCCAGGAGGGTTGTAGAGCACAGAATCACCCAATGTGATTGAAGATCACACTCCGTGATTCTGTGCTCCACAACCTCCCTGGGCAACCTGTGCCAGTGTCTCACCACCCTCACTGCCAAGAATTTCTTTCCATTCTTCAGGCTCAATCTGCCCTCCTCAAGCTTCAATCCATTCCCTCTCATCCTGTCACTTCAAGCCCTTGTCGAAAGTCCCTCCCTGGCTTTCTTGTAGGCCCCTTTCAGGTACTGGAAGGCTGCTCTGAGGTCTCCCTGGCGCCTTCTCCAGGCTGAACAGTTCCAGCTCTCTCAGCCCGTCCCCACTGGGGAGGTTCTCCAGCCCTCTGATCATCTTGGTGGCCTCCTCTGAACCCTCTCCAGCAGCTCCAAGTCCCTCTCATGCTGGGGGCACCAGAACTGGAGGCTGCAGGTGAGCTCTCAGCAGAGCAGAGGGGCAGAATCCCCTCCCTGTGCTGCTGCTCTCCCTGCTCTGGATGCAGCCAGCACACAGCTGCCAGTGACCATTGCTGGCTCATGGTGAGTTTGTCACCAACTGACACCCCCAAGGNTTGGCCTTGTTGAGCTTGATGAGGTTGGCTTGGGCTCACCTCTCCAGCCTGTCCAAGTCCCTCTGGATGGATCCCTTCCCTCCAGTGTGTCAGGCACACCACACAGCTTGGTGTCCTCTGCAGACTTGCTGAGGATGCCTGGGTGCCAGTGCCTGTGTCACTGTCAGAGGTGTTAAACAGCACTGGTCCCAGTACTGACCCCTGAGGGACACAGCACTGGTCAGTGGTCTCTGTTAAGGAACTGAGGCATCGATTGCAACTCTGAGTGCAGCCATCCAGCCAGTCCCTTACCCAGCCAGCTGTCCAGCCCTCAAGTCCATGCTTCTCCAATTTGGTGGCCAGGCTGTTGTGCAGGGCAGTGTCAAACACTTGGCACAAGTCTGGGTGGATGGCTCCAGTTGTTCTCCACTCACCTCCTGATGCTGTATAGAAAGCCAGGGAGGTGGTTAGGCAGGGTTTGCCCTTGGTGAAGTCACATTGGTTACCACCAGTCAGCTCTTCTTCACCTTCTGTATGCCTTTAGGAGGATGTGCTCTGTGACCTTGCCAGGCAGAGAGGTCAGACTGACTGGCCTGGAATTTCAGGGGTCTTGCATTTTTTCCTTGTTGAAAACATGGCTCTTGGCAGTCCTTCATTGCAGTCAGTTCATTCAGCTGTTGTCTGTTGGAGCAGGTGAGATATGCTCTGCTGTGCAGGATGAAGTTTCTGAAAGCATTTTTACATTGATGAAGTATTTCCTTAGTGACCCATTTCATGCAATAGTGTGGAGACAGAAGGGTTCAGTGGAGTTGTGTGTTGCCAATATAAAACCAACTTCTTTAGAGAAGATGACAACAGTTGACAGCTCTCTCTGCTTTCATGCTAAACTGTTTTCATACTGGGTTTATATTTTGCCTTCTGAGCAGCAGGAGTGGTTCTGGCCTGTGGCGCTGCCCTTTCAGTCCACCTTTACCCTGGAACCCCAAGCCTCTGTAGTAGGGCAGGTCTCAACCCTTCCCAACCCACATCTGACAGCTGCTGGTGATCACAGAATGTTAGAGGTTGGGAGGGACCTCCAAAGATCAAGTCCAGCCTCCCTGCCAGAGCAGCATCACCTAGGGCAGGTCACACAGGAACACATCCAGGTGGATTTGGAATGTCTCCAGAGGAGACTTCACAACCTCTCTGGGCAGCCTGCTCCAGAGCTCTGGCACCCTCACAGTGAAAAAACTTCTCTTTATGTTCCCACAGAACCTCCTGTGCTCCAGCTTGCACCCACTGCCCCTTGGCTTATCATTGGACATCCCTGAGCAGAACCTGGCTCTGTCCTCCTGGCACTGCCCTGCACATCTTGATAAACAGGCTGCCTAGAGAGGTTGTGGAGTCTCCTTTGGAGACATTCCAACCCCACCTGGCTGTGTGCCCTGCCCTAGGTGATCCTAGGGCACTGTCTAGCAGGGAGGGTGTACTGGATGACCTTCTAACCACTACCATTCTGTGTCTCTGTGATTATTTGGGCAGGTCTTGAGTCTTACTCCTTGATGAATCCAGTCCCCAGCCCCTGCACACACACTCCTGGTTGCAGTTATTCTGTCCACGTTCTACAGCCACCATCCATTTTGTGTCACGTGTTTCTTCTCAACAGAATTTACTGAGCAGAATGAGTTTGCCAGGCAGGGGAATATTCACACCCTGTGATCCCACCCAAGGTAACATTAGCCAGAGGAGTCTGCCCACTGCCACCATGACATTTAACCATTTTTGGCATCTCAGTTCCTCTGCTCAGACCATCATTTCCCCTTGTACATTAATGCCACACCACATGAAGCTATCAGAAGCCTGACACTAGGGCTGTGATGTGCAACCCAAGCCCTGACCCCTTGATTCACTGCTGCCTGACAGAGCACACTGCACTTCTGCTTCCTTGTGACCCTTTCTCCACCCAGCCCCATAGCAAGATGCCTGTAGTGGGAGGGTCACAGAGCTGTTGGAGCAAATCCAGAGGAGGCCACAAAGATGCTCCAAGGGCTGGAGCACCTCTGCTGTGAGGACAGGCTGAGGTAGATGAGATTGTTCTGCCCAAAGAAGAGAAGGCTCCAGGGGGACCTTAAAGCTGCCTTCCAATACCTGAAGGGATCCTACAGGAAGGCTGGAAGGGGTCTTTCCATAAGGCTGTCTGGAGACAGGACAAGAGGGAATGGCTTGAAGCTGAGAGAGCAGAGTTAGACTGGGTCTTAGGAAGAAGTTTTTCAGTATGAGGGTGGTGAGACTGTGGAACAGGCTGCCCAGGGAGGCTGTGGATGTCTCCTCCCTGAAAGTGTTCAAGGCCAGGCTGGAATGAGATCTTGAGCCAGTTGAGTCTAGTTAAGAGGAGTCCCTGCCCATGGTGGGGAAGGTTGGAGTAGATGATCTCTGAGGTACCTTCCAAACTAAGCCACTGTGTGGTTCTCTGCCAGGGTTCAGGCATGAAGGCACATAGCCAGTGGGAAATGTACTTCAGGCCATCCCATTGGAGTGTTTCAGATGAAACTTTGTGTTTTCAAGATCCTGCCCAGTTGTTAACCCTGGTTATATTGCTGGATTACATTTTCCTTTATTTCCTTCATTTCATAAAATGAGGGAGGTGGAGACAAGAATTAAAAATGCTTGGAGCCATCATTCTCTGGGCTGCATGGATCTAGGTGCCAGCTTCAGACTTCCCACCCATATTGAGTGTCCCCTGGCTATAGTGCTCCAGTGGGCACTGCCTTGTGAGCAATCTTTACCTGTCAAGAGGGACTGAGTGGTCATCATCCCATCTGTGACTTGCAGGACACTTCCACTGTCTGCAGTGTGTTAGGAAGCAGCAGAGGCCATTTTGCCAGCCTGGTTCCTCTCTCCAGCCTGCAGAAGGAGGAAGAGACAAACCAGGCTGGGAACACAGAGATAATGAATTGCAGAAAAGCAGGCTCAGTTTAACTCTCACATCTGGCTTCTGGGTCCTTGCCTTTGCCAAATGCCTTGGATTTCACCCAGGATTTTGGATGAGGTGCCTAAAAAAAAAATACATATTCCATGAGGAATAGTTCCTGTGTACTTTCAGCAGTCACCAGCTAAGAGAACAAGGTCTGAACTGCAGCATGTCTGTACTTTGACTGAAGGAAGACTTCACTCTGGACTAGCATCTAGTGGTTGCTGCATCTCCAGGAGCAACCCAAATGGGTTCCATTTAGTGCATTAGGCTGTGAGACCTGGACAGTCTAGAGAGAATTGAATGAAATCCAACGGGGCCAAGTGTAGGGTCTGGCATCTGGGAAAGAACAACCCCATGGACCAGGATAGGCTGGGGACTGACCTGTTGGAGAGCAGCTCTGGGGAGAGGGGCTTGGGGATCCTGCTGGGCAGAAGGATGCCCATGAGCCAGCAGTGTGTCCTGGTAATCAAGAAGACCAAGGGCATCCTGGGGTGCATTAGAAGGGCTGTGGTTAGTAGGCTCAAGAGAGCATTTGTGGGCCTGATGGGTGGCAGGTTTCCATGCATTTCTATTTTGAGATTGGATGATCTGGTCTCACTCCTTGACATCTTTGCACTCAGTGCCTCCAGCTGGTGCATGGTCTACTTGACAGTGCCCAGACACTGTCTCAGTGTAGAGAGAAGTCTACATGAGTCTTCTCAAACACCAAATCATCACTGCCTAGCTCAAGGTGGGCTCTTGTGTACCACAGCCACATTTTGCTTGCTACCTTTGTCCTGCTAGTTGGATCAGGTCAGAATCTGCCTGAAATTTCTGGGATATTACAGTTGGAGAAGATCAGGAGCAGCAGATGATAAAACCAAGCAGATGGTTTGTGTTTTTGGTTTTTTTTTTCCCTAGAGAGGAGTACTACAAAAGAAGGGGAAGAGACCAGAGTAACTCGGAACAAATGAGTACCAGCAGCTAATCGCGGTGAGGGCTGCGTAAGGCCTCAGATCTCTGCTAGCTAAAGAAAGTCAAGGTGCAGGCAGTGTTGGCTTTTTTGTGACATGGCTACTGGGAACCTTCAGCTCTCTTTTCTGCTGTTACTGGGTTGAGAGAGGGCTAGCTGGGCCTTAGCTGGCTTCTAACCTCAAGCTGCTCTTCTCCAGAGCCTTCACCAGCTTCCTTGCCATTCTCTGGACCTGCTGCCACACCTCAAGGTCTTACTGAACCCAATCCTCAAGATGTGGTCTCCCCAGTGCTGAGTACAGAAGAGCTCAGTTCTTACTACAGGCTGCCCAAGAAGCTGAAGTGAGACCTGTGCCCTGTGTCATGGTCACCTGTCTGGTGTGGGAAGTGTGGGTGGCATCCCAGTAGAAGGGAAAGAGTAGGGAGATGTTGGTGATGTGCTGTTGGTGCTTCTGCCTGTGCAGAACTGAGCTAATACTTGAAGGATGCCAACATCTGTGGCAGTTGGGTTAAACTAAGGCTTGCCTTACTTCAGACATTTGTTCTGATGATATTAGATGCTTGTCTGGAAGAGCATCAGTGGAGTTGTCTGAATTAGCAACCAAAGGCCAAGGCATGATGGAAATGTGAGGCTGGAAGGGCTGAAGAGGGTGCTCTGCTCCATGAGGTCACTACAAACCATCATGAGCTGCTGTTCTGTTGAAGTCTGGCTTTGTGAATTGTTGGGTGTGGGAATCCATGCTGCATGAGTCCCCTGCAGCTTTCATGGTGAGGGTCAAATAAAATACTAATGAAAGTAAACCAGACAATCCCCTGCTCTTCCCACATCCCTTCTGGATGGGTTTCTCTAAGTGTGGGTCATGTGGAGCCCCAGAAGAGACAGGCAAATGACATTACTCCATTTTCACAGGTGGGGAGATGGGAGGACATGAGAAGCAGGGACCCCAGGATCACACAATTCAGCAGAAAGGCTGACAGCAAGGGAGATCTGAGTTCTCCTCTCTGGTGCCTTTGCTCTGATACCTGCTTCTCAGAGAAAGGAAAGTACATCCAGATTGCTCCTGTGCAAGCCATCTGGAAGCTGCACTTTCCAGGTCTGGAGTGGCTTTCAGGAGTCCCAAATTTCAAGTCTTCTTAATCACAAAACTTCTTTGTACTTCCAGGTCAGGTGCTGGGGCCACTTCTCTTTCCTGTCTTTATCAGTGATCTGTACAAGAGGATCAAGGCACACTCAGTAAGCTCCCCAGCAGAGAAAGACCTGGAGGTGCTGCTCAGCACCTAGCTGAAGATAAGCCAACATGTCATGGCCTAGGTGGCCAAGAAGGCCACAAGCATCATGGCCTGGATCAGCAATAGTGTGAGCAGCAGGGCCAGGGCAGTGGTTGTCCCCCTGGACTCACTACTGGTGAGGTCACACCTTGAGGACTGGATTCAGTTTTGGGTCTCTTGCTACAAGAATGACATTGAGGTGCTGGAGTGGGCCCAGAGAAGGGCAAGGAGGCTGCTAAAGGGTCTGGAGACCAGATCTGATGAGGAGAGTCTGAGAGAACTGGGGTTGTGCAGTCTGGAGAAAAGGAGGCTGAGGGGAGACCTGACTCTCTACAACTTGCTGAAAGGAGGCTGGAGCCAGGTGCTGGTCGGTCTCTTCTCCAGTAACAACTGACAGGAGTAGAGGAAATGGCCTCAAGTTGCACCAGGGGAGGTTGATGTTGGATATTAGAAAAATAATCTTGACTGAAAGGGTTCTTAAAGACTGGCACAGGCTGCCCAGGGAGGTGGTTGGATCTCCATACCTCGGAGGTGTTTTAGAGAGGCAGAGGTGTGATGCTGAGGGATAGGGTTTAGTGCCAGGCTTGGCCAAGGGTAGAGAATGGTTGGGCTCCATGATCTCTTTTCCAACCAGGACAATTCTGTGATTCTGTGACTATGAAACAGAGGTGGTTCTGTATGCATCATGCAAAATCAATGCTAAATGCATTTCCATGCAGCTTGGGCATTGAGCAGCTTAAGAAGACTTGACACACATTGTCTGTAGGGTGCCAGTGCATGCACGCATGTGTGTGCCCCGGAGGGGACCCAGTGTGCAGCACCCCTCCAGCCAAGGCCACTGGGACTCAGTACACTGACCTGGCTGAGTGACACAGCAGGAATGAAGTGTGACTTCCTGCACTGAACTTAGGGAATCAGGACAGTTGTCTTTAGGAAGATTTTTAAGCACTTCTCCATTATTTTATTCCCCTCTCTGGAGCTGAAATGGACAAGGAAATGGAAATACCAAAATGGTTGCAGAGGACAGTTGACAATGCTGGTAACATTCTTGTTGAGTCCTGACTGCCAGCATCGTGTGGGTGTCAGTGCTAGACATTGGATACTAAAGGTCACAGTGGTCACATCCTTTCCCCTGCTGACAGGGAAGTTCATTGCACTCTTTAGATCCTGGTATCTGTGAGTAACAATTGAGGACGCTTAATGATTCTGTCATCTTTCTGTGGCAAACCACAAAAGGATGCCCCACACTTCTCTCACTCTTTCTCCCCTCTCATCTCTCCTTGTCTTTCTTTCAGGATTCATTTGGCTCTCATTGCTTTGCTGGTGTGAGCTCCCCTTCCAGAGCTGGTCTTGCCTGCCTCTGTCTCCCCGGGAAGAGCCGAAGCGGGGTTGCAGAGTGACAAAAATTTATGTTTTCATCAAACCGGGCCAAGGAGAATGGGGGTCCCACACTCAAAAGAATGAAGACACGACAGAACAAGGACTCCGTACGTGAGATGGGAGAGCAGGGTGGGGTACCAGAACCAGGCTGGACATCTGGGTTGGTGCTGAGGCTCACAGCGTGACTCCTGGACTTGAGTTTGCCGCAGCCGAGTGCCAGGAGTTCAGGGGCTTTGGTCTGGGAACAGGGCAGGAGTGGTGGGAGACGCAAAGCAGGACTGATCCAGTGATCCCTCTCTTAGATGTCAATGCGGAGTGGACGGAAGAAAGAGACACCAGGGCCCCGCGAGGAGCTCAGGTCACGGGGTCGAGCTTCCCCCGGCGGCGTCAGCACCTCCAGCAGCGATGGCAAAGCCGAGAAATCCCGCCAAGCCACAAAGGTAGGGGAGGCTGCCTGGGGACTACCCACACGGGTTAGCATCCATCTGGGCATCCAGGGATACAGACCAGGAGGGGTTTGCTGAGGAATCCCTGCTGGGTAGGTCTCAGGAACAGCCGAGATCCCTCTTTCCTCTCGTCTCCATCATCCTCCTGCTGTCTCCAAGAGCTGCAGCCTCACCAGCCCTTCTTAGTGCTAAACATTGCCATGTACTGCAGCTCACGGCTGCTCTGTTAAGGTCTTCACACACACACATACACACTCTGGTGGCTCTGTCTCACCTACTACTGCAGTCTGTGGAGACCTGGCAGGGTGGGAAATGGCTCTGTGAGCTTCCAGCTCCCTCTGCTCCTCTGCCTTGCAGAAAGGTCGCATGGAGGAATCCTGCACCCCCAAGAGCAGCAAGCAGGGCCGAACAGAAGAGATCTCGGAGAGCGAAGGGGAAGACACCAGTGCTCCCAAAAAACCCAAAACTGAGGTCAGTTCTCCCTTCTCTGATTGCTGGTTTGAGGCAGAAGAGTCTCCTGTTCCCTACCTGTGCTACTTATGCCAACTCTGATGCTCGGGAGCCCTGGCACCGTAGTTTTTGTACTGCAGCTCTTCTGAGTTAAATGGCATATGCCTGGCTACAAAAATGCCACCAGGAGTGTGACAGCTGAGCAGACAGAGGTTCTCTGTCCCTTTTGCTTCATCTGCCACGCTCTCCAAGCTGTGCATGTGCCCTTCCCAGCTCAGCAGTAGGAGCCCAACTCCATGTGCAGCTGCCAAGTCCTGTTGGACTTAGCCTCTTTTGCTCCCCCCAGAGCACTATGAATCAGAGGTGCTTTAGCTGTGGTGGGTTTTAGGTGCCTGTCCTTCTCATACACACTCTGCAGAGATGTGCCAGGGCTTGTGCCAACAACACTGAGCTGGATGGGAGGTTAGATGGTTAGGGGGAGATTCAGGCTGGGTGCTTCTCAGCTTCTCATTGGCCTGTTCAGGGAACTGGCCTTGGAGCCCTTCAAGCACAGGTAGATTTGCTTGTGTTAATGAGAGTGTGGTAATTAAACCACTGTGGTTGCATGGACATAATTCCTCCAGCTGGACACTCCTTCCAGCTCAGTAGTGATCACGTTTCAGTTTAGTTTCTCTTGTAAACTCTGAGGCTCAAGAGTGGCTCTTGTTAACTGTCATGCCGATGGCTAGGTCAGCAGCACTTCGTTGCTTGAAGTGGGGAGGAGCAGGGGTTGGGAAGAGCAGAGGGGCACTGAGAGGGCAACAGAAAGGAGCAGGTCTCCTCTCCACGGGAGAACCCTGCAGGGACAAGAAGAGCAATTTTGGGTCCCAGGGTTGTGCTCGGTGCAGGCTGCCCCGTGCCACCTGATAGTGCCATACTCTGGCCAGTGGTGGTGATGCCAGAACCTTTTGGATCTGTTCACTCTCAACCTCATGTAACAGTCCTCTGCCCTTCCTTGCTGCCTCTGCACACGAGGTGCCCATAGTTACCTCCTCCTGAGCCCGTGGTGCTCGTGGATGACCTGAGAACACTGAAGTTGCTGTAAGGGAAGGCCAGAAGAGTGGTGGTGTCTGTACTTCAGCAAGCCATGTTTGGTCCCCTCTGTATGGTCTTGTAGGGCTGGCAGAGGGTGGTCAGAAAGGCACTTCTCTGGCAACTTGAGAAGTGCTGTGGATGGGCTGGGAAGCCACACAACATCTCTCTCCTCTTCCCATTTCAGGAGTTGCCCTGCCCTCCGTCCCCATCTGATGTTGACAGCCTTGATGGCCACAGCTTCAATGATGAGATGAGCAGTGACCCACGGGACATTGACCAGGATAACAGGAGCACTTCCCCCAGCGTCTACAGCCCCGGCAGTGTGGAGAACGACTCTGACTCCTCCTCTGTGCTGTCCCAGGGGCCCTCTCACCCCTACCACCACCTCCCGCTCTTCCCCCAGAGCCCACCGGTAGCTCCCCCTCCTGACAACCTGCCCCGTCCACCTGAGCCCAGCTTCGGGCTCCCGCCTGAGGTGCACTCCCAGGGCCCCCCCCCAGGGAGCTACCATGCCCAGCTGGAGGGGCAGGCCGCACGCATTTTCCAGGCTCAAGCCCCACACACACCCACCCCCTCCCCCTC
>VWYK01005605.1:11950-37143 GCA_013399775.1 Semnornis frantzii
CAGGGTGGGGGTGTGCCAAAGCCACGCCAGCCAGTCAGCTAGGTGAGGGATGGCTTTGGAGGAGGGGTCCAGGGGCTGTCCCCAGGCTTGGGAGGGATGCATGGGGCAGGGAGTGGGAGGTCACCCTGGGTGTGAGGCCAGGCTCTGCCCTTTGGCCTTTTCTGTGATGCTTTTTCATGTCTTGCAGTGCTGGACTTGGCTTTGCCTGCCCCTGTCCCCACCGCTATCCCCACCGCTATCCCCATCCCTGCCCTCCAGCCCCTTCTGCAGTGACAGGCTTTTACCTCTCGCCCCTAGATTCAACAAACACCTGGACCGTGGCTTCAACTCTTGCTCCCGCACAGACCTGTACTTTGTGCCCCTCGACGGCTCCAAGCTGGCCAAAAAAAGGGCAGACTTGGTGGAGAAAGTGCGTCGAGAGGCCGAGCAGAAGGCACGGGAGGAGAAGGAGCGGGAACGTGAACGGGAGCGGGAGAAGGAGAGGGAACGGGAGAAGGAGCGGGAGCTGGAGAGGAGCGTGGTAGGTCTGGGGTTCTGGCTGCCGCCGCAGCGCAGCTGCAGGGTTACGCTTGAGGCCCCTCCACGGGCACTGCTTCCTGGGACCCTGACGTTTGTCTTCCTTCTCTTGCAGAAGATGGCCCAGGAGGGACGGCCAGTTGAGTGCTCGTCCCTCGGGCCGGTGCCCCACCGCCCCTCCTTCGAGCAGGGCAGCGCTGTCGCCACTGTGCCCCCATACCTGGGCCCTGATACCCCAGCCCTGCGCACCCTCAGTGAATATGCGCGGCCTCACGTCATGTCCCCCAGCAACCGCAACCACCCTTTCTACATGCCGCTGGGCGCGGTGGACCCAGGCTTGCTGGGGTACAACGTGCCAGCCATCTACAGCAGCGACCCGGCCACACGGGAGCGGGAGCTGAGGGAGCGGGAGGCTCGTGAGCGAGACCTGAGGGACCGTGACCTGCGTGAACGTCTCAAGCCCGGCTTTGAAGTCAAGCCAGCTGAGCTGGAGCAGCTCCACGCCATGCCGGCGGCCGCCATGGATCCGTTTCCACGCCATGGCGGGCTGAGCCTGCAGACGGCCCCCGGCCTGCATCCTGCTTTTCCCTTCCATCCAGGGCTGGGCCACTTAGAGCGGGAGAGGCTGGCGCTGGCAGCCGGCCCGACCCTACGTCCCGACATGTCCTACGCCGAGCGCTTGGCGGCTGAGCGCCAGCACGCTGAGCGAGTGGCTGCTCTCAGCAATGACCCTCTGGCTCGGCTGCAAATGCTCAATGTGACTCCTCATCATCATCAGCATTCCCACATCCACTCCCACCTCCATCTCCACCAGCAGGATGCCATACATGCAGGTAAGGACCCCATAGCAGTGGTTTCCTGCGCAAATCTGGTGCCTTCCCTCCTGCTCTGCCCTTCCTCACTCGCTCCCTCTAGCCCTGGGAAAGCTCAAAAGCTGCCCAGACTAGACTTTGAGGCCCTAGATCCACCTTTTCAGTCAGAAGAGGTCAACATCATCATCACTATTCAGCCTTGTCCTCACTCCCATCCTACCAAAGGCAGTGACATCTGTTGCAAGTATTGTGGTGTCTGTGTAGTTGCTGCTTAATGGTGATCAGAGCTGATGGCACCATGACCTGTGGTTCTGGATCTCCAGGGAGGCCAAATGAGTGTCAGGATCTTGCTGCCTACTAGGGTGGTGCTACTGGGCACTGCATCCCACATGCCGTAGTCTGCAAGGGAGCGGGAGCCCTGCTAAGAACATTTTTTACAGGGTCCTGGGTTTGATGATATGTTTGTCCTCTTGTGTGCTGGAGAAGGGAAGCAGATGAAGGGCAACCAGAGTGGCATATGGGCATGGTATTGGGTGCAAAGCAGGTTCTTCAAGGAGCAGTACTTCTCCCTGAGGGGTGTAGGGACAGAACTATGTCATCTTGGTTCATGTGAAATTCACTGCAGGCAAAAAGAGTAACGGGGACATGGGACTGTGTTGTCTGGCCTTGTAACCCTCCCATCCCTCACAGGCAGCCACCCTCTCCATGCTGGATTCACTGTGTCTTGTGCCTTTCTCCTTGTTCCCTCTTACACAGCACAGCTTCATTCTTTTGTGTTATCTTCCCAGCCTCGGCCTCTGTCCACCCTCTTATTGACCCGCTTGCCTCGGGATCGCATCTCACCCGGATACCATACCCAGCTGGAACCATCCCCAACCCTCTCCTGCCTCACCCTCTCCATGAGAACGAAGTGCTGCGCCACCAGCTTTTTGGTAAGGATGCTCACAGGGTCTCCAAAAAACACAAGCAGAGCTCCAAGAGGCAGAGTAGTCATGAAAGATCACAGAAGCAAACTGAGAAGCTCTGGCACCATGCAGGAGAGGCCTGTGCTATCAGAGATCCGGAGAATGGTTTAGGTTGGAAGGGACCTTGAAGATCATCCAGTTCCAGCCCCCTGCCATAGGCAGGGACACCTCCCACTAGAACAGGTTGCTCAAAGCCTCATCCAGCTTGGCCTTGAACACCTCCAGGGAGGCTGTTCCAGTGCCTCACCACCCTCACTGCCAAGAATTTCTTCCTGATCTCCAGACTCAATCTGCCCTCTTCAAGCTTCAATCCATTCCTTCTCATCCTGTCACTTCAAGTCCTTGTCAAAAGTCCCTTCCTGGCTTTCTTGTAGCCCCCTTTAGGTATTGGAAGGTTGCTCTCCCTGGAGCCTGCTCTTCTCCAGGCTGAACAGCCCAAACTCCCTCAACCTGTCCCCATAGGGGAGGTTCTCCAGCCCTCCGATCATCTTGGTGGCCTCCTCTGGGCCCTATCCGTCAGTTCCATGTCCCCCTTATGCTTGGTAGCACCTGAAAGGGTGTACCAGGGATTGAGCAACTCCTGCACATGGACAGGGCTGGGCAAGGAAGGGTAGTGCAGTTTTGACTGAGCTGTGGGGCCATGGGTGAGGATGGAGCTGTTCCGGTGACTTGATTGTTCTCTGTTTCATCTTTGGCTACAGCTGCACCCTATAGGGACTTGCCAGGCTCCCTCTCAGCGCCCATGTCAGCAGCACACCAGCTGCAGGCCATGCACGCGCAGTCGGCCGAGCTGCAGCGCCTGGCCCTGGAGCAGCAGCAGTGGCTGCATGCCCACCACCCGCTGCACGGTGTGCCGCTCCCCACGCAGGAGGACTACTACAGGTGAGGGGGCCAGCAGGCCCTTTTGTCCTGATGAGTACATCATCAGACCAGCCTTGGCTTTGGGGTGGCAGAGGCACTGGGGACAGGGAAGCATCCCTGAGGTGCGTGGCTCAGCCTGATCCCACACACAGGAGCGGGGATGCCTGTACCTGGGGCGCAGCTGTGGCCACTGGGAAGGTCGTTCTTGGCAAGTGACTGCTCGGTAACTGATGTCATGTGGGGTCTTGAGTCTTCTTCTCTGGGGCAGGGGGTAAACAACACCTTTCTCACGTGCTGGTACAGTGGCCACTTAACTGTTGTGACTGACCCCAGCCAAAATACCAAACAGCAGCAAGGGCTGGACGCTTTTGCCAGGATGAAGCTTTTTCATGTGTGTGGGGAAGCACACTGGGAAAGAGAGAGGTGCAGTGTTGTACCTTTTTGATAGCATTTCCTGCTTCAAGGATCTCGCAGAGTTTTCCAAGCCAGCAGAGTCACCCAGGTCTAGACTAGTGAAAGGCAATGGGAGATACTAAATTATCTTTTTCTCTCTCACAATCACCTTGTTCCTCTTATTGATCCTAGTCACCTGAAGAAAGAAAGTGACAAACCCCTTTAAATGGGCATCTACTGTCAACATGACATCATCATGGCTTTCTCTCAAGAGGAGCAATCAATCAACCAAATCCTGGGGGAGGGGAAGCGGCAGAGTGACACATCCCAACCCCACCATGCAGCAGAGCGTGAGTGAAGATGGGACAAAAAGTGCAGGATGGCATCCTGGGAGCAGAAAGTGGAGGAGAGAAAATGGGGAGGGACTGAAAACACCACTAGTGGACACCACATGATGGGTATGTTATCTCAGCAGAGCTCTGAAGACAACAGAACCAACATTGCAGTGAGCTCAGAAGGACAAAGGCTGGTGTGAATTTGGGGTGGCAGCAGCTCCATTCTTTGTTTGGGCTGGGGGGAACAGCTGTTTTAAATGGAAAGTGCAGAACATTGCAGGACTTCACATCCTGCTGCTGCCTTTCTGCTTCTGAGAGGAGGAGGTGCAGCCAAGAGGTAACTCAACCCAAGAAGGCCTTTTCTGAAGATGCCTCCTCACAGCCCCACCCCCTGTAGGTGTAAGATACAGAAAAGCAAGATGGAACTTTTTGTGATTAACCTGAGTGGCTTCTCATTCTCCAAAACATCCCTTCAGATGTGAACAAGGCATCACAGGACCCCTTCAAAAGCAGCAGGACTGCTCCCGGCCACCTGGGTGCAAAGCACCGGGAGACTGTCTGCGATGCGAGATGGTGGCTGTGCTTTTCCCGGGGCTGGCAGGAATGGGCAGGAGGTGCAAAGCACCACGAGACTCTTCTCAAGACTGCAAACCACCACCACCAGCAGCCCTTTGAGCCCCGTGGGGAGAGCTGATGAGGCTGAGCGATTCTTTGTCCTGGTACTGTCTTTTCCAGCTGGCGGCTGCCCCTTTCCCCCTCACCCATTCTAGTTGATGTACTTTTAACTCATGCACATCCTATTAGACGTGGCAGTTTTATGTAGCAACTTGTGACACCCCCCCCCCTTTTGCCCCTGCCCTGCGTGCGTGTCTGACCTCACAGTTGTATCTCTCGATTGGTCCCCATATATATATATTTACTTAATCATTAAAAAAGGAAAACCACGACCCAAACAACAACCCAGCAATGGAAAAAAAAACAAAACCCCCAAACCAAGTTCCCCCTGCCCCCCCAAGCCCCAACACACATTCTAATAATTTATATATAGAAATATATATATGAAGCTCTTAAAAAAAGGAAAAAAAAACAAAACCCCCAAACCAAGTTCCCCCTGCCCCCCCAAGCCCCAACACACATTCTAATAATTTATATATAGAAATATATATATGAAGCTCTTAAAAAAAGGAAAAAAAAACAAAACCCCCAAACCAAGTTCCCCCTGCACTCCCAAGCCCCAACACACATTCTAATAATTTATATATAGAAATATATATATGAAGCTCTTAAAAAAAGGAAAAAAAAAAAAAAAAAGACCAAAACACAAAACCAACACCCAAACAAACTAAAAAGAAAAACAACCCTTCCAGAGTGGAGACTCCGTTGTGTTCTTATTTATTAACGCAGGGCCAGGAGGGGACCTGCTAGGGCTTGGTTTGGGAGTGGGCAGAAAAGGGGCACCCTCCAGGCCGGGATGGCTGCGAAGCCGCGCCGCTAAAAAGGCCTAGGTAGCCAGCTCCACCGCGGGGCCACCGAGAGCGGGCACCGCCCGCAGGAAACGCTGCGGAACGGGCGGCGAGCAGAGCGCCGCGCACGCCTGAAGGTCCTGGGAACAGCTGACGCCTCGGACCGGCTGCTTCCACCGTCTGCCGCCGGCGGTTCCGCAGGAGGGGCGGGGCGGTCGCGCGGCGGCACCAATGGGAAGCAGCTCATCTGCATAGCGCCGGCACCGCCGCATCGGGCTCGTCTTGGCGGCGGCTTCCGCCGCTGCTAGCGACACGGGGCGGAGGAACCCGGGGGCAACTCTGGGGCAGAGGGCCAGGGGTGCGGGGGGGAGGTGGCTCGGAGCGGGAGGAATTCTCGCCCTTACCACGGGATAGGAAGGCCTGGATGGAGGGCGGTGCGGGAAGGCGCTTAGGGTAGTGATTTCAGCTCTTTTAGTATTTGTCCAGCAGGTTTCCCGCTTTGCGGGAAGCCCCACGAAGCGGTGCAATGATAGTGAGCGGGGTCTGCGGGGCGCATGCGTCCCGGTGGGCTGCTGTAGAGGCGGTGCTGGGCGGGCGGCTGGTAGCGCCTCTGAGCTGCGCCCGCCGCGCAGACTGCCATGGCGGCGTGCTCGCAGGCGGCGGCCGCGGCCCTTAGCGCTGACCAGGCCAAGGGTGAGTGCGGGCGGGCCGCGGGAGCTGGCAGCGGCCGGCAGAGCGGGCGGGCTGATGTCTCGGTTCTGCTGTCCCGCAGCCGTGCTGGCGGAAGTGATCAAGGCCTTCGGGTCGCCTGAGAACGCGCAGCGTATGGACGAGGCTCGGGATAACGCCTGCAACGACATGGGCAAGATGCTGCAGTTCTTGCTGCCCGTGGCCACCCAGATCCAGCAGGACGTGATCAAAGCCTACGGCTTCAGCAGCGACGGCGAGGGTACGGGAGCGGCGGGCCCGGGGGAGCGGCGGCGCTGCTAGCAGCGCTCCTTGCCCGCTGTCGGCAGCGCTGCCTGCTCACCTCTTGTGTTTGGTTCGCAGGGGTACTCAAATTCGCCCGGCTGATCAAATCCTACGAGTCGCAGGACCCGGAGATCGCCAGCATGTCGGGCAAGCTGAAGGCTCTGTTCCTGCCGCCCATGGCGCTGCCCTCGCATGGGCCCGGCACGGGTGGAGTGGCCACCTCGTGAGCTCGCCTGCCCCACCAGGCCGTGCACCTCTGGCTGCTACTGTTCGCCTCCCGAGGTGTGGGCTCTGTCGGCCCCGGGAACTGAAGCCCTTCAGCAAGGGACTCTCGAACGCGATGCTTTGTGCCTGCCTGTGTGTCTGCTTGTGAATAAAGAACGTCTTGAAACTGGTTCTGCCAATGATCGCGAGCTCAGCTGTGCTCCTCCGGTGTAGGTGCTTATTATCCTTGGTGCAGAGGCAGAGCAGTGCCTGCCTCGTGGATCTGTACCGGTGTTTTTAGGGGCTCAGGATGCACCCAGTTCTGCAAAACAGTCGTGTAAAGCCATAGGACTGGGTGTTTAGCAACCCTTTTTAGCATTTCAGAGATGCTAAAGCCCTGTCTTAAAAGCAAGTATTTACAAAGGTGCTATTTGAGACACGCTGGGTGATGTGTCCCTAAAGGCAGCCTGGTGCTGCTCAGCAAGAGCCAGAAAGGCTGCTGAGACCTGCCCGCGGCCGGCTGGCTGCAGCTTACTCTTGCCACCTGTGGCTGTTTTCTGCCTGAATGCAATCAGCTCTAATGAGGAAGGCAGTGGAGAGATGCTGTGGTGGTTGGGCTTGCCACATTTGCCTGCAGCCCAAAACAGAACAATGTAAAATTGTACCTTTTGGAACTGAAGAGGGACAAATCTAGTGGAGCAGGGTGATGTTTTGTGTTCCTGTCTTCATTCAGACCGAGGGATGTGAGGGGTGCCTGCTTGTAGCCTCTTGCTTTGTGTGCCTGCTGCCTTTGGGAGTGCAGAGGTCTTTGGGGAGGACACTGGGTGGCAAGGCTGGCAGTGAAGAAGGCAGGACTGAGAAAGCCAGAGGTGTGAGAGAGGTGCATCCGGGTCTACCCGCGGTGCCTTTTGGTTACAAAACAGGCAGGAATGCAGCCAGTGAAAGCCCGAGTTCAGTGGATAGGAGGCAGGAACAGTCAGTCCCTTCCGGCTCTACCTCTCCCAGCCTGGCCTTGGCATTCCCCCACCCCTCCAATTATTCATTAACCACAACCCAGGAAATGCTTTGCAAATAGTGAAAATGAAGCCTTCTACCTGAGGCTTGGAGTTTGCCTGACTTGGATCCACCTTCTCCTTAGTCTGACCAGGAACAGGTGGAGTTTGGAACTGTGCTTGCTTGGATCAGATGCAGGTGAGTTAAGGGAGGTGCTGCCATCTGCTTCTCCAGAGCCCTGGCACTCACTGCCACAATCATCCAGAGGCACAAGTCCACCCCTCCTCTGTCAAGGTCTTTGATCTCTGTCCCAAGCACGGCTGCTGATACTGTCTGGATAATCCAAATACTGCTTTCCTTTCTTTAGTAGGACACCCTGCTTAAAGTGCTGTGGTACCTCCTCCACCAGCTGCTGTCAGTCCCCCATCAGTGGGGATCTGAGAGTCAAGATCCTGATGCCATCCTGTGGATGAGTGCTCTGAATGCCCGAGGAAGAAAACAAGGGTTGGTGAGAAAAATAAGAACAGTGGCAGTAGGAATGGGGGACAGAAGGGAAAACCCTACCTTGTAACAGGAGTTACAGGACAGCTGGAGGAGTGGAGCTCAGGATGTTCAGATTGTTTCTGGTGCTTCTTTTCAAGAAGTTCTCTACTGTGAGGTTGGTGGAAAGAGGTGGTGAGGGGCCCCATCCCTGGAGACATTCATGGTCAGGCTTGATGTGGCTCTGAGCAGGCTGATGTAGTTGGGTATGTCCCTGCCGTGACTGCAGGGGTGTTGGACTAGATGAGCTCTAGAGGTCCCTTCTAACCCAGTGCATTCTATGACTCTATGAAGAGCAAAGAACAGTTTGCAGTGTAGAGTCCACTGCTGTGACTCTGCTGTTCTGCAGATGCAGCATCTCTGAATGGCTTTGTACAAAGGCTGAGCTCTAAAATCCTGTTTGTTTGTTCACTCACCAAAGTCTTTTGAGCCTTTTGTAGAACTACAAACCCTTCACCATCAGTCAGGGCAGGTGCTCTGGTCTGCAGAGCACAGTGGCGTGGTGTAAGGTGATGGGATCCACACTAGCATTACATGGAGAAAGCCCTTGGAGTCCTGGTGGACAGCAAGTTCTCCATGGGACAGCCATGTGCCCTTGTAGCAGAGAGAGCCAATGGCATCCTGGGGTGCATCAAGAAAAGTGTGTCCAGCAGGTCTAGGGAGGTTCTTCTCCCCCAACTACTCTGCCCTGGTGAGACCACACCTGGGATGCTGTGTCCAGTTTTGGGCTCACCAGTTCGAGGCTATGAGGATGATTGGGGGACTGGAACATTGCTGCTGTGAAGAAACAGAGAGCCCTGGGGCTGTTAAGTCTGGGGAAGGCTGAGAGGGACCTTATCAATGTCTATAAATATGAGGGGTGGGTGTCAAGATGAAGGGGCCAGGCTCTTTTTGGTGGTGCCCAGTGATAGGAAAAGGAACAATGGGTGCAAACAGGTACACAGGACCTTACCACCAGATCATCCAGACCACACTCCCTAGTTTAGCTGTGAGGATGCTGTGAGACATGGTGTCAGATGCTTTCCTGAGATCAAGATAAACCACAGCCATTGCATTGCCATCATCCATCCACCTGGTGATGTTCCCATCAAAGCCTATCTTACTTTGAAATGAGGGATTCTCTTCTGGGACCTCTGCCCAGAAGTTCCTGTCTTTCTTTCCTACTGCTTTTCTGTGCCAGAGGGACTGGGGAAAGTTTTTAGGTACAGTCTTCGAGGTCAAACTTGTACAATGTTGTGTCTAAGTTGTTGCCCACAGCCCTGTGTCTCTGTGCCTTTAAAGTCTCCTTTATTAACATCGGTTTTCAGGCAGTACAGCTGAACCCCTGTAGCTCCCCACATCCCAGCCCATCACCCCTGTGAAACTAGAAGTGTTTCAGAGTGAAGTGGGTTGCCTTTCTAGCAATGAAGTTTAGCTTCTCACATCTCTCTCTACTTCCCTTTGCTGTTGGTTTCTATCCTGGCCATGACTTTTGTCTTGGCCATAGCTAGCAGCCTTTTCAGCCTTTGGCAGGATGGTCCAGTCCAGGATGTGCAGGAAAGCCTGCAGCTGCTGATACTTGAGCAAGTCTCTTGCTGTTCTTGATGCCCACCCCATCACACATGGTAGCTGAGATGGCCCCATGGCAGTCAGGCTGCTTTGCCAGCTGGATTGACCTCCTTGGCCAGTGCTTAGCGCACATTCTTTCCTGAGACCTGCAGGCTTTGAAACCAGTGCTGTGGAACAGGGCAGTCCTGGGCTGCAGCTGGAGATAGCTGGGTAACTGGAAATGATTAGATTTCCTTCTTGGTAGCTAGTTGGCCAGGTTGACAGCTTTGGCCTCAGTTTGCTCTACTGGAATCTTGAAGGTCCTAGGATAAGCTTGGTGCTGTTTATGCCTGCTGTAGGTAGCAGTTGTCTGTCATGCACTCTGCCTGCCTTGCTAGGCAGCTCCAACACCACCTCTCTCCCCCATACTCATCCCTTTTGAGCTACCATGGCCTGTATCAACCACATCAGAGTGCCAGCCTGCAGCTCTGGATTTGCAGAGATTTCCCCTGTGGCTGTACAGAGCACAGGGGATATTTCCCTTCCTAGAGGGTCCAGCCAGGGAGCTTTGTATGGAGGTTTCAGCTGAGTGGCTGAGGGCAGCCTGGCAAAGTCAAGCTGTGTGGCTGAGTGGCCATAAACCACACTAAGTTTCATCAGCTCTCAGTGTACACTCACTTGCACTGCCTGCTGCAGCCTCACAGGTGTGGGGGTCACCCCAGGCACTTGCTGCCCCCCTGGCACCACAGCAAGGACTCAAGAGTGAGGAGCACTCATGGGGAAGAAGAGAGGCAGAGGACTCAGAGGACTGCATGTTGTGAGCATGGCTGGGACCCGTGGCTTGTGGAGTCAGCCCTGGTGTGACAAAAAGACCAAGACCTAAGGAGGGGTCAGCCCTGGTGTGAAGAAAAAGACCAAGACCTAAGGGGGGTGGGGAGGGCAGGCATAAAAGGAGAAGGAGAAGTGTGTGCAAAGCAGCTGAGGGCAGTGGGTTTGATGGCTCAGAGCGCTTCCTGTTCCTGGAGCCTTGGTGCCTTGCGCCTGCCTGTGCCCGGCTGCACTGCGCACACGTCGAGGCTCCTGTCCAGAAGCAGGGGAATGGAGAGGGTCTGGATGGGCTGACAGTAAATACCTGGGGAGATACATGGCCAGCTCCCAAGAGGTGCAGAAGCAGCTTGGCATCGGGTGCTGCAGCACAGACCTCAGACTTCCCTTTTCCTACCGGCACAAACTGCTCTGCCCTCTGCATTTTCTTAGGTGCTTTGGTGGTAGCCAGTTGGTGCCCTCTTCTTTCATCCTCCACCATGGTGAGGTAAGAGAATCTGAGAAGTAAGTGTATATATATGTGTGTGTGTGTGCACAAGGCGGGAGGGACCAGGGAAGCAGGACAGAGAAGAGGGGATCACCCTGGAAGGCTTACCTCGATGGACACCTTCCATAGCTTTCCATCAAGGGATACTGGTGCTGTGATATTCCTTGGGCTGCTGACTGGGGCCCATTCTTCACTGTGCCTGACCGTTTTTCATTCACTTGGTCTTCTTGTTGTCTCCTCTGCTAGGTGGTTTCACCGTGACCTGAGCGGGCTGGAAGCTGAGGCTTTGCTGAAGGGGCGAGGTGTCCACGGGAGCTTTCTGGCCAGACCCAGTCGGAAGAACCAGGGAGACTTCTCCCTTTCAGTCCGGTCAGTAACCCAGGCCCCACCTTCTGTCTTCCCAGAGTTGCATGTGCAGGATGCTTAGATCCTCACATGCCCTGTGGTGTCATCTTCATCCTGCCTTATGCCTTTGAATTCTTCCCAAGCCGTAAGTGGACTTGAGCTTGCCAACATCTTCTAGACCCTCCCTCAAGCTGCTCTGGGAGCTTGTCTCTGTGGTCACCTCCTTGCACTGCAATGGTTTGCTCCAGGTCCTTGGCAGGAGAGAATGTAGAACATGCTCTGCCCTTTTCCCAACCACCTCACCAGGCTGCTCTGTGCACCCTCCTGCAGGGTTGGTGACCAGGTGACCCACATCCGCATCCAGAACACCGGGGACTTCTATGACCTGTATGGAGGGGAGAAGTTTGCCACCCTGTCAGAGCTGGTGGAGTACTACACGCAGCAGCAGGGCTCCCTGCAGGACAAAGATGGGACCATCATTGACTTGAGATACCCACTCAACTGTTCTGACCCCACTACTGAGAGGTACAGAGGCAGCAAAGCAGCTGATGTGTCTGTGAGGAGACTTCCCCTGTATTTCGTGGCCTTCTTTCCACCCTACCTGCATTCCCAGGGCAAACCCTGCAAAAAGTGTCTCCTGCTTCCTGCAGCCTCCTGTGCTGTCCCTGGGAGTAACTGGGCCTACCTTGACGTATCCCAGCAGACCTAAAACTAGGGCTCCATTTTCACTCCTGATTTCCTGTCGCTGCTTATAAACTGCTGCTAAAAGCAAAGGTTGTGGTGCTAGCTGCAGGTCTGCAGAGGTCCATAGGGTGACATGTTGAAGCCTTCAGTCTTGCCCCAAACCTCCTTGGTTATTCTGGGCCTGTGTGACTCAGACCTGAGAGCAGGACCAGGTTCCCCTGCTATTCCTAGCCTGCTTAGTCTCCTTCCTGTCCCTGCTTTGCGTAAGTCTCCGGCCACCAAGTTCCTAAATCAGGCCAGGTGGGTTTGCCCTTGCGTTGTGCTCTCAGGCTCTTTGATGCAGCTCAGGGAACAGTTGTGCCTTGTGTTGAGATGAAAAATGCCTCCTTGGGCACCTGGACACAGGGAGCAAAGATGTCCTGGGCAAAGTGTCTGGGTACCCCTCTGCTCACTCTGAGGTCGGGCTGCAGAGGGGCCAGCATCTGCCCACCCACTGTGCTTTCCACTTGAGGCCGTTGGGTTGTGGCCCTGCAGTTTCCTCCCTTCCTCCCTGCGGTTGGAAACTTCTTCCCCCAGCCCAGGCTCTTGCAAAAGCTCCTCTCACTCCCTCCCCAAATGATTTTCCATCACGTGGCTTTGTAGAGCTGGGCTATACAGGGGGAAGGAAGGGGGAAATGAGACCCATTAACCCCTTCCTACCTGCAAAGAGGCCTAGAGTCCTCTAATGAGCAGGAGGGGCCAACCATTCCCAGGGGGCATCTGAGAAGTGGTAGCTGACCTCTTTTATGGGAGAAGGTTCAGACAACCGCGATGCACCAAGAGTCACCAGCTGCTGCTTGCAGTGTGTGAGGTGGGGATCAGCTGAGGCTGCTCACCAAGGTGTGATGATTGTCTGCCATGTTTTGCTGGCATGATGGTTCCTAGGTCTTGTAAAGAGTCATTCTGGATGGAAAAGACCTTTAAGGTCATCAAGTCCAACCATTCTTTATGTCTACCAGGGCTGGTTCTAAACTATGTCCCTCAGCACCATGTCTCTGCCTCTTTTGAACTCCTCCAGGGATGGGGATCCATGTGTTGCTCTGCCCAGATGCAGGGGAAAATGCACACCTCAGCTACTCCTATGACTGGGCCGTGGCCTGGACTCCCTTTCAATTCTTGGGAGCAGATGGCACTAGCAATGGAAAGCTCACCATAGACACCAGCACCACACCATGCCTCTGTTAGCTGCTATGTGGGCAGCAGACCTCCCACTGACTCTGACTACGGTGGCTTGGCTACTGAGCACCAGCCTGACCTTGATGGCAGTGTCTGGAGTGCTGTGCAGAGCATGGGAACAGGGAAGGGCATTGCAAGCAGGTCTGATGCAACTGCTCCCTGCTTTTGAAGCTCTGTTATCCAGGGGAGATGCTCAATACAGCTGTCTCCAGCTGCTGAGATGACTTTGTGGGAGCTGCAGTGGATGCTGCCTTCAGCTGGCACAGCAACTGTGTTGCAAAGGCCCCTGGACACAGAGACCAGCAGACATGTCTGGAGATGGGAATGCTCCAGGACCAGAGGTGCCTGTTTGAAACAGGCTCATTCTTGTGAGGGAAGCCCAAAGTCCTTTCCTGACACCAAGCTGGGAAGGGGCAAAGGGCCCCGAGCAGGAACACCTGAGCAGGGTTGTAGTGACCCCTGAGCTGAGTTCAGACCCAGTAAAGCCTCCACTGGAAGATGTGGCTTTGGATGAGCATTTCCCAGTGCCCAGAGCACCCCACAGCTCCCAATGTTCTGCAGTTGGGAGCTCTATCTCCTGCTTCTGCATGGAGCTGCAGTGAATGCAGCTGAGCTGCATCTCCATTTGACAGCTGAGCAGTGCCTCCCAAAACCTTCTAGTGTGGTCCAAAGAGACTGTGAAGCTTGGGTCAGGCATGAGGAACTAGAAGATATATACAGAGACATCCTGCATCAACATCTGGAGTTTCTGCAGGGCCAAAAGAGGCCAGGGCAGTCCCATCTTCATCCTGCTTCTGATGACCATTACTTGCATCAGGGCACACACACACACGCAGAGGTCTTTGTTGGTTGGAAAGGGCTTGGCAGCACCTGTGCCATTTGCACCATGCTTGTGTCCCTCTGCACCCTGAAGCGAGGCTGAGAGCACTTGTGTCAAATGGGGATGCTCCTCACCAGGTGCTGAGAGGAGGAGGATCACACAATGGGATCAAGCTTGATGCTTTCCTACCATGTCCTCTGGTACCACCATTCTGCTCACTGGGTCCCTTCTACCACAGCCCCATCCCTTGCCCTTTCCTTTCCTTGCCAGCTCTCCTCTTCCCATCTCATGCTTTTTCCAAGCTCCTGCTCTTCCCTGGTTTCCTCCCCTCTCTCTTCCTCCCTCATTCTTCCCCAGTGTTGCTGTCTTTCACTCATCAGCTCAAGGGCATCCAGTTGCAGCTGCATCTCTTTTCTGACCCTCTCTTGGTTCTTTTTGTAGGTGGTACCATGGGCATCTCTCAGGCTCTGCAGCCGAGTCGCTTCTCCAGGCCAAAGCCACCCCTTGGACTTTCTTGGTGCGGGAGAGCCTCAGCAAACCTGGGGATTTTGTCTTGTCCATCCTCACTGACCAGCTGAAACCTGGGTCTGATGCCCCACCAGCTGGGGCAAGCAATGCTGCTGAGGCCCTGCTCAAAGTCACACACATCAAGATCATGTGTGAGGTGAGCAGCTGGGAGAGCAAAGAGGGTGGAGTGGTCTCTGCTGATCATGTCCTAAAAAGCAGAGGCTTGTCAGCTTGAGTACTAGCAGCAGGCTTTCTGAATTTGGGTCAAAGTGCTGCCACCCTGCAGATTCCAGCCTGGGTGACCCTGGGCAGTGCTGGGTGCTCAGTCAGGGGAAGAAACAGGGACTTAGTGTGACCAAGGACGTCAGTAAAGGGAGTTTGTGGTGTCAGAGAGAGAAGGATTCACAATCTGACTGTGAGCTCTTGGAGGAAGAGGAGGAACACCTGCAAGGCCTCCACACTGAGTCTGAATGATGTTTCCATCAGGACTGCCATGAGCCAGAGGTTGTTTAATCTGGAGGAGGCCAAGGGGAGATCACATCACTCTCTACAACTCCCTGAAAGGAGTTGGGGGGTTTGGTCTCTTCTCCCTAGGAACAAGTGATAGAAGGAAAGTAAATGGCCTCAAGTTGCACCAGGGGACGTTTAGGTTGGATATTAGGAGAAATTTCTTGACTGAAAAGATTCTCAAGCACTGGCACAGGCTGCTCAGGGAGCTGGTTGAATCCCTATGCCTGGAGGTGTTTAAAAGTGGCAGAGATGTGGTGCTGAGGGACAGGGTTTAGCACCAGGCTTGGCAGAGTTTGAGAATGGTGGACTTCATGACCTTTCCCAATTGAAGTGATTCTGTGACTCTAAGTTATCCCATTTCTTCCACTTGGGATGATGCAGAGAGCAGAGGGATATTTCAAGCATAGAAAGCAACTGGCTGTCGTGGGTTTAAAGAGCTGACAGAGTGAAGCTCTCAAATGAATTGGAGAAAAAAACAGAATTATATTTGGAGAGTTACAGATAGAAACTACAAAGCAGATACAGAATCCATAAGCGAACCCCCTGAATTTTCTCCCAACCCAAAACTAAATCTATCATCCTCAGTGCTCCAATCCTCCCCCCCCCCTCTATGCCTCTGCCATCCAAGAGGCCTAAACACAGCCTCTGGAGGCACCAAACCAGGCCTATCCTTACATGTTTGTCCTGATAAAGCAGCTCCTGCCTGACACAAGGCTGGAGGGAGAGGAAAGGAGCATGAGCTGCCTGGCTGTGAGTTTGTGAAGAGATAGCAGAATTATGAGATTGAATAACAATCTTCTAGTCACTAGAGGATTTTTTTTTTTTAACCTTATAGTTCCCAGCCTGGGACACTGGCCTTAGGTGAGAGCTGAGGGCAAAATACCTTCTGTGGGCTTCCATCTGCTGAGGAGCCAGTTCCCCATGTCATGAGCTTGGTGCCCTCAGGGCAGATGACTATTGGAGCTCTCTGCCAGGAGATGTGCATTTCTGGGTGGCACAGAGCAGTACCTAGGGCTTTGCAGCCAGCAGAGCCCTGTCCCTAGCAGTGTCACAAGTGAGATGTGACATCTTCCTCTCCACTCAGAATGAACGCTACACTGTGGGAGGTGCTGAGGTGTTCGACAGCTTAGCAGATCTGGTGGAGCACTTCAAGAAGACTGGCATTGAGGAGCTGTCAGGCTCATTTGTGTACCTGAAGCAGGTAAACCTCACTTTCTCTGTTTCTCAGGAATTCTTTGGCAGGCTACTTGCTGTTTCTGACTTGTGTCCTGCTCCTCCTTTGCTGCATGGGATGTAGAGGAGACTTTGCTCTCCAGCAGCGCTTCTCTTTCCTACCAACCCACTGTGTTGTCTCATCCCCAGCCCTACTATGCCACCAGGGTGAATGCAGCTGATATTGAGAACAGAGTGCAGGAACTGAACAAGAAGAGTCTATCTGAGGAGACATCCAAGGCTGGATTCTGGGAGGAATTTGATGTAAGAAACTGCTGGGGGACATTATTCTGCCTATTTGGGAAGTCCCTGTATGCCACCTTATTCTCCATCCTTGATTTCTGCCTGGACACAATCTTCTCAGGTGCCTCGTAAATTCTTGTCACTTTATCTCTGAAAGAAGTTTCTGTTTGGAACCTGCTCCTCTGAGGAGTGAGCTCAGTGAGGTAGAAATGTGCTTTCTCATGGTGGGGGAATAAGACACCAAGACAGTAAGGGCGTGGACCTTTGACTTTTCAAGTCTAGGTTTGCTTTCCGCTTTCCTGCTCCCTCCCAACCCCCCAAGCACTCCCACGTGTCTCCAGAGTCACCACTGCTTCTCTGAGTGCCCACCTCCCCTGTCACATGCCGTGACTTTGCCAGGACTCTTCTCCTTCTCTCAGAGTCTACAGAAACAGGAAGCCAAGCAGCTCTTTGACCGCCACGAGGGTCAGAGACCTGAAAACAAGAGCAAGAACCGATACAAGAACATCTTGCCCTGTGAGTCTTACTTCTCCACTATAAAAAAATAGACACAGGCAGGGAAGACCCCGTCCAAGTCATCCCTGACCCTGCTCTGTCCTCCAGAGCAGGTTACAAGGTGTGCAGCACTGAGGATTTAAGAGCTGATAAGTGAAGCTGTAGCCTTTTTCTATCCTTGAAAGAAGGAGGGAGGGTCGCATTAGACTCATTAACTTCTGATGGTCCATGATAGTGATACAGAGATGGGAGGATGGGCTGAGACTGGTCTGACCCCAGAGAAGGAGAGGTGGCAATACCAGGCATGCTGCCTGCACTGGGTAGCATGAGTGAGGTGGCATGGGGCAGGAGAGGAGCTTCACGTGGCTGGGCACAGAGTCTCATTGCCCTGTTTATTCTTTCATTGCATTTCCAGTTGATCACTCCAGAGTCATCCTCCAAGGAAGGGACCCAAACATACCTGGATCTGACTACATCAATGCCAACTATGTCAAGGTAAGGCTCTTGGGCCGCATGCCCAAAAAGGGGGAAGGCCTTCCTGTTCCTGCAGACCTCCTGACTTGCCCCTGTCAATACTCAGAACAAACTGATCAGTCCAGATGAGTGCACCAAGACCTACATTGCAAGCCAGGGCTGCCTGGATGCCACAGTCAATGACTTCTGGCAGATGGTGTGGCAGGAGAACACGAGGGTTATCGTCATGACCACGCGGGAGGTGGAGAAGGGACGAGTAAGTAGCAGTTGTAGGTGTCTGGGAGCTGCCTCCTCCTCCCTTTCAACTACTGCTCTGCTTTTCCTCCCTTCCCTGCTTCCTGCTGGTCCTCACCCCACCCTCTCTGCCCACACAGAACAAGTGTGTGCCTTACTGGCCCGAGGTGGGCAGCACCAAGGAGTATGGCCCCTACCTGGTGGAGAACGCCGGGGAGCACAACGCGCTGGAGTACAAACTGCGGCACCTCTGCGTGTGCCCCAGGGACAACGTGAGTGTGCCAGGCTGGGGCTCCAGCAGCCACTGTGTCCAGGGCTGGCAGCTGCTGGGGGCTCTGCTGCTGCTGTTGTAGCATTCTTGGATTTGCTATTCCCACCTGGTTTGAGTAGGAATCACACTGGTGGGATCACCAAGGAGTGTGCGGGAGACAGAGATTCCTATTGGCTTTGGCCCCAGCTCTCCCTGGGACAGGGCCAGGCCAGGGCTGCAGCTTTACCAGGGATGTTTTGTGCTTATCAGGGTAAGGCTCTGCGTGACATCTGGCACTACCAATACCTGAGCTGGCCTGACCACGGTGTACCCAGTGAGCCAGGAGGTGTCCTCAGCTTCCTTGACCAGATCAATCAAAAGCAAGAGAGCATCCCAGATGCAGGGCCCATCCTGGTGCACTGCAGGTTGGTACAGAGGCTGGAATTTGAAAGCCTTCTCCATTCCTTACCTAGGGTGGGGTATGGAAGTTCTGCCTTACAGCAGGACTTGAGTGATGCAGAGGCCATACCCAGTATTTGCTTTTTTCCTCTTGGATGCCCCCCAACCAAGCTCTCTGTCTATCTCTCAAATCTGTGACTCCCTTGTGACATTGCTGAAGAGCTGCTGCAGGTGGCCCATCCCTCTCAGAAGCAGCTGCACTCGTTTCAGGGTCTGTCTTGCTCTGATTGTCCTCCTCTCCTTGCAGCGCTGGGATTGGCCGCACCGGGACTATCATTGTCATTGATATGATAGTGGAAACCATCTCCACCAAGGGTAAGAGGACCCCAAAGCATCTCAGAGTGAGCTGAACTACTCAGTAGGGGTGTGCCCTTAAGTTTAGCTCCAAAGGGATGAAAAATATCAAGTAGAGATCTCACCACAGCCCCAAGGTTGTGCTCTCCTTGCTGTGTGACAGCTGCTGTATCTCTGTGTACTGCATCCACTCACTGGGGCTTCAGCCTTCCCTGAGCTTGGGCTCTTCATCCAGAGACAGACTTAATAGAATCATAGAATGGTAAGGTTGGAAGGGACCTCAAAGATCGTCTAGTTCCAACCCCCCGCCATAGGCAGGGACACCTCCCACTAGTACAGGTCACTCAAGGCCTCATCCAGCCTGGCCTTGAACACCTCCAGGGAGATTGTGGAGCACAGAATCACCCAACGTGATCTCTGATCACAACCCACCTGGGCAACCTGTTCCAGTGTCTCACCACTCTCACTGGAAAGAACTTCCTCCCAACATCCAGTTTCAATCTTCCCCTCTGCCAGTTCAAACCCATTGCCCCTTGTCCTGTCATTACAAGACCTTGTCAATAGTCCCTCCTCGGCCTTCCTGTAGGCCCCCTTCAGATACTGGAAGGCTACTCTAAGGTCTCCTTGAAGCCTTCTCTTCTCCAAAGACTTGAAAGAGGCTGAATAGGAAGGAGGTGTAAGAAGTCCATATAGGAGTAAAGAGTATGGAGGGAGGTGGAAATGTCTTGTCTGACCTCCACTGTGACTGCTTTTGGTGCAGAACTGGGAGAGGGAGGCAGTGAGCATGTCCATAAGCTTTTCTGGTGCCCCTTGCCAGGGCTGGACTGTGACATTGACATCCAGAAGACTATCCAGATGGTGAGGGCCCAGCGCTCGGGGATGGTGCAGACGGAGGCCCAGTACAAGTTCATCTACATGGCCATCTGCCAGTTCATAGAAACCACCAAGAGAAAGCTGGAAGTTATCCAGGTGAGAAGGGGAGAGTTACTTTTCTGTCCTGGGAGTCTGGGCCCTGCATGGTGCTGATTCTGAGCCTCAGGGCTGTTTCTCAAGGTTTAAGCTAGCACCAGGACCTGAGTCCCTCTTCCACTCTTTAAAATTCAGGGGAATTGAGCAGTTCCAGTACCAACCAACCCCTTCTGAGCTGCCAACCAGCAGTCAATTCTAGCGCAAATTATTTCAGCCATGTTCTGCAGAACATTTCCATCAGGAACTCTTTTGTTACAAGCTGAATCTAGGACAGGCAAAGACTTTGCCATCTCTTTTCTTCATTGTCTTTGCCCTTCTGGTTCTGCAGTTGCAGGATTTTCTCCTGCCACGTGGCATCTTTTCTGTCTCCTTGTGTAGCCTCTGGCAGCATCCAGTAGCTGCTGCTCTCTATCCAAGGTTCTTCAGCCAACACGTGGCACTCTCAGGGACTGCAGTGCCTCCAGAGATTTGTTTCATCTACAAGCAGCATCCTTACTGATCACCTCTGTGACAGCAGTGGGCAGAGTGTGCTGATCACAGAATGGCCCAGGTTGGAAGGGACTGCAACCTGCTGCAACCTCCTGCCATGAACAGGGATGCCTCTCAACTAGACGCCAAGACCTCTTGGGGGGAGGCAGCCACAGCCTCCCTGTTCCAGAGTCTCACCACCCTTGTACTGAATAACTTCTTCATAAGATCCAGTCTAACTCTCCTCTCCTCAGCTTCAAGCCATTCTCACTTGTCCTGTCTCCAGATACCCTCAGGAAAAGTCCCTCTCCAGCCTTCCTGTAGGATCCTTTCAGGTACTGGCAGGCAGCTCTATGGCCCCACTGGAGTCTTCTCCAGGCTGAACACCCCCAGCTCTCTTAGCCTGTCCTCATAGCAGAGATGCTTCCACCCATAGACCCTGTCTGTGCCCTCCTCTGGACTCACACCAACAGCTGTGTCCTTATGCTAGGGACCCCAGAACTGGAGGCAGTATTGGAGGTGGGGTCTGGGCAGAGAAAAGGGGCAGAATCCCCTCTCTTGCCCTGCTGGCCACACTCCTCTTGATGCAGCCCAGCACACGGATGCCTTCTGGGCTGCACAAAGGCACTGCTGGCTCATGATCCTGAATACTCCAGCAATCCACCAGCCTTCCCTGAGACCCTAGCATGAAGCATGACCCCCTCACATGCTTCTCCCAGACGATGCTCTCCTCAGCGTTGTGTCTGTCTCCTGCAGGCTCAGAAGGGCAAGCCGGGCGAGTCCGAGTACGGGAACATCTCCTACCCCCCTGCTGTGCGCAGCGGGCACACCAAAGCTTCGCGCAAGCCCTCCAAGTAAGAGCTCCCCTGAAGCAGAGCCCTGCCTCTGGCAAGCTCCCTGCTGGCTTCTCTCCCTTGCTCATTTCCCTTTGTTTTTCTCTGCCTTGTTTTTTTCCCAGGCAGAAAGAGCAGGCAGCAATTTATGAGAACCTGGAGAAGAAGGAGAAGGTGCAGAAGCAGCGCTCCTCAGAGAAGAAGCTGAAAGGATCACTGAAGAAGAAATAAACCTTCACTGCAGGTAGCACAGTGGGGTCTGAACCTGAGGTGCAAGGCTGGAGCTCATGCTTAGACTGGTTGGACTCGTTCCTTGCAGGACTAGAACCAGGCCTTCTCCTTCCAGTGCCCTGACCCAGGCTGCTTTCCACCTCTGGTGACTTTGTCCCTTTGTCCCTTGCCTGTACAGGCCAGTGAAGCCTCCTGCTGCCCCCTTCACTCAGCATGTGAAAAAACATTGCCCCTTTGTTACCTTGCTGAGAGCTGGGGCCCAAGCTCACCTCTGCTGTCAGCTTCAGGTGACTTTCTGAGAAAGAGCTACAGGAGCTCTTTTCGGTTCTGCCAACTGCTGGGAGTTCTGCCTGGTAGCATTCCCCGAGCCCTCAGCTTTTCACATAGGAACATTTTGGCTCTTTTCAGCTCAGCTCCTCTGCAAGTCAACATGAAACTTCCTCTTCATACTAACCCTCTGCACTACATCCCCCTTCTCTAGAGTCTGCAGATGGGTGCTGTAAATACCCCAGAAGTTGGTGTCATGGCCATGGTTTCTCATTTGTAAATAAACTCTGGTCTGGTTGAGGACTCAGTCCCACAAGGTTTTTGTTCTCCCATTTCTCCTGGAGCATAGCTGTACTGTAGAGCAGGTCTGATGAGAAAGTAGCTGATGGAACTGGGGCTGGCTAATCTGCAGAAGGAGAGGCTGAGGGGAGACCTCTTTGCTCCCTACAACTCCCTGCAAGGAGGTTGGAGTGAAGCTGAGGGTTGGTCTCTTTTTAGTAACTAGAGACAGGATGAGAGTAAATGGCCTCAAGCCTGAGATTAGGTTGGATATTGGGAAATATGTTATTACTGCAAGAGTAGCCAGAGATTGGAATAGGCTGCCCAGGGAGGTGGTGGAGCCATCATCCCTCAAGGTGTTCATAAAACATATAGGCATGGCTTACTGAGCATGGTGGGGTTGGGTTGGTGCTTGGACTTCATGATCTCAAGAAGTCTTTTCTGATGTTAATGATTCACAGAATCTTAGACCTCAGAGATCATCTACTCCAACCTACCTCCCCACCATGGGCAGGGACATCTCTCAACTAGACTTGGCTGCTCAAGGCCTGATCCAGCCTGGCCTTGGCCCACTCCCCTGGGGGTGTTAAAATTTTGCCAAACAGCTGCAGTCCAAGTGCTGGGCTCTAAGCCAGGCAGGCAGTGGGCTGTCACCCACCACCCACCACCTCCCCCTACACCAACCCCCTTTCTCAGGCACCAAGCAGACCCAGACACCCTGTAAAGTTGGTGGGGTTTAATTTTACAAATGTCTGAAAGAATCACTGAGCAGACAGTGACACAAAGATGTTCCAGCAGCAGCAGGCACCCATTGAATGACATTGCCCTGAAGTCAGTTCCAGTTTCTCTTGGGATCAAGAGTGAAAGAGAAACAAAATTTACTAGAAAAAAAAAAAGGCTGGTGCTGATGGCAGCAGAACTTTTTTGGCCAACTGAGGGAGAATTTTCATTTGACCCTAGAGAAACCTAAAATTAATGAATTCATTACTCTAGCCATGGGGGTTAGTATCAGTAAGCCCCCTCTTCACCTCCACAAACCTAACTCGGGGAGTGAAGGAGGAGGCAGAGCCCAGCCCCAGAACTGGGTCACAACAGAGCAGAGGCTACTGGATCAGCAACTTCAGAGTCAGGGCAAACAATGCTAAAGGAGGGAGGTCCAAGCTCCTCACTCAGATCCTCTGCTGGGCGGCACTGCCAGTTCCAGGAAGCTTTTGCTTGGTTCACTTCTTCCCTTGTTTGAGTAGCAGACTGTCACTGCAAGGAGACAGAAGGCAGCCATTAGTCCAGACAGTGCAAGCAAACCTGAACCAGATCCTCACTACAGACTTGTGGCTGTAAGGTGGCACAGCCAGAGGACCTGGACTTCCAAGTCCTTCCTCTTTGCTACTTTTTTTTTTCAAAGCCCCTTAAAGCCTTCTGGGATGAACAGAGCAGAACCTGGTCAGAGGTCAGGAATGCTTATTTTGCAGTCAGACTCCACAGAAAAGAAACAATCTCTGGTTCCTTCTGGCTTCTTAAGCATTCTCATCTCTTAGCTGCTTGCTGTGAGCTCAGCTGGCATGGCCTTGTCCAGTAAACACTGCACAGATTAGGCAAAGCCACCACACTCTTGCCAGCTCTGAAGGCAGGAAATGGGGTTTAGTAGGATGGGCTGGAAAAGCTTTTGGGCAGTAACAAAAGCTTCTTTTCCTTGAGCTCCTCCAAATCAATGCACATTCCTAGGATCATCTACCTGCCTCTTAGCTCTCAGTGCAGGAGGCCCTGTTTGTGCAGGACAGGCCAGAAGATGCTCCTCAGCTACTCCTGCCTTTTCCAGGCACAGTTCTTATGGCCATGCACAGTGTTCCAACTACCCATCATCTCCTACTGGATGCAGATGTTTGTGTGCTCCTTGTGAGGAAGGCTCCAAGCTTCCCATCTCAAACAGGCACTGAAGCAGAGAGGAAATAAAGTTTCTACGTCCAGAAAGGCCCAAGCCAGAACCATGCCAGGCATCAGGCAGACATCACCACCCAGCTTCCAAGTACTACCAAAAGGATCACAACAAACAATGCCATACCTTCCTCTGTGTGGCAGGAGATGCAGTGAGGAGGGAGAGAAGAACAAGAGAAATAGATTAGATTTAACAAAAATGTCCATTTCAGACTGCTCCCTCCTGAGGCTGTGTCCTCCGGCATCAGGCTCCTCTCAGAGGAAAGATCCGGAGACAGCTCCAGGAAGTGGACCAGCTTGACAGGTGGGGTGCAGATGAATGCAGCTCCCTGTCCCCTTTACCTGGTGAAGCCCTCGTCCTGCAGGTTCAGTACTAAGTTGTCTGCTGTGAGGTACACACGGTTCTGTGATGCTGCAATCTGCAAGAGACATCAGAGATGGCACAGAAGAGTCAGTGCACATGGAGGGACAGCACTACTGAGAACCTTTCTCCACTGCCAGACACAGCAAGTCTTTTCTTGGTTAAGGTCTTGGTTCAGTCAATGCAGTTCTCCCAAACCAACCTGTCCCTCCCTGACCTCCCACCCCAGTGCCATCAGACTTCCTTACAAAAATGCTCATTCTGTCCCTGTCCAAGACATTGGATCCCACCCCTACCTGTTCCCCTTCCTCAGCCTGCAGGAAACCAGAAGCTTTTGATGGCTGCAGCTGAGAGTGGGTGATGGAATCTGATGTGGATCTAGCTGTGTCATAGTGAAGGCACAGGCTCCTGGCTTCACCTCAAACTGCTGACCACTGCAAGCTAAAGCTGAAGCTCAATCTGAGCAGAGAAGGGCTGGGCAGGACCAAATCTTAGGACAGGGCAGGTCACATTCGCCTTAAGTTCATCACATGGCCCTGGGGCTGGGAGGACAGCAGGGGACTGCAGAGGCCATTCTGTGCCCAGGGCTCACCGTTTTGGAGATGTTCTGAGCAGCTCGGATCTTGCGCAGCTTGATGTAGCCTGGATTCCTGCTGAGAGCTTCACCGAGGTGCAGAGGGGCAGGAGTTAAGGAAGAACCTGCTGACAGAGCCCACCTGCCCTTGAGAAAGTCTTCCCCATGCATGCCACCAAACATCTTAGGGCAAAAGCAATCTCTGTCCCTTGAGGCTTATTCTCACCTCCTCACACTGAGAGCAGCATCGTGGCTTATAGACACATGCAGCCGACATATGCGAAACCTGGCAAGGGGGAGCAAAGGCTCCTGGCCTGTACTCTCAGGCAGACCTCACTCCAGCCAAGGGAAACAGATGACAGTGATCTAATTCAAGCTATCACCTGCTATCAGTCTCCTAAGCGCAAGCCCAATCTGTCAGATCCAAGGACTGTCAAGCTATGTCCCACAAAAGTCCCAAAGCAGGATATCATCTTGGCAGCTGTGGCTTCCCCTTCAGCCTGAACAATCTTCTGCTTCTGTTCCTGCTTGGCCTTCTCCACCAGAAATTGTGCACGCTGTGCTTCCTGCTGGGCTGCAGACAGAACATCAAAAGTGTTGGAAGCAGATCTCCAGAGCCTTCTGCCAGATCCCTCTAGCTGAGG
>VWYK01005615.1:0-14690 GCA_013399775.1 Semnornis frantzii
CCATTCCATGATTCTATAAGAAGGAAGAATACACACAGTAAGAATGGTAAAATACTGAAATAGGTTGCCCAGAGATGTGTTGGAGGCCCCACACCTGGAGACATTCAAGATCAAACTTGATGCAGCCCTGACCAACCTGATCTAATCGGAGATGTCCCTGATCACTGCAGGGGGTTGGACAAGGTGACCTTTTGAGGGCCCCTTCCAACTCAATCTAATCTCTGATTCTTAGATATGGCTAATATCAAGCATTAAAGGAATTGCAGGTACCCTGAGAAAAAGAATCCTTAAAATGCTTCCCAACATCCTCAGATCACTCTAGACTGTATTTTCTGATTACTTTAGTGTTATTTGTTAATGGTGTGCATTGACCTAGAATTGTTTGCTTATGCATATACTTATTGCAGGAGACTGCAGTTTCAGGAAGATCCTACACACCTAATATTTGCATGTCTTAAAAGGAAAAAAAAATACTGTGTTATCTATGTATTTGTCACCTGTTTAATCTTTAAATGTCTTCAAATAGAAGTAATTTTCACTGCAAAGTTTCAAAGTAATACAGATCATTCAAATTTTCACAAACTCTAGATAGGCTAGCTTCTCCTAATTTGAGTTATGTCCTAATGAGGAAAACATAATGAAAGTAGAAATCAATGACACATTTTTTTCACCTTCATGGAACATGGATTATACACTCTACAGTTTCTTAATCACATCTAGAGTTGTGTTAACTAGTTTGATATTACCTTAACAAAAGTAGAGAACAAATGATGCTACACAAGGTTCAAATTCAGATGTGAAAGCCTGTCAAATTCTATCTCCACAATGATGCCGTTGGCACATCTGCATAAAACCACGGGTGTTATTGTTTGTTATCCAATAAATCCCTGTCCCTGCCCAAGGCTTTAAAAGACAAGTGAGCAAGGCAAGCTGTTTTATAGAATCATAGAATGGTAAGGTTGGAAGAGACCTCAAGCATCATCTAGTTCCAATCCCCTGCCATAGGCAGGGACACCTCCCACTAGTACAGGTCACTCAAAGCCTCCTCCAACCTGGCCTTGAACACCTCCAGGGAGGAGCAGCTACAACCTCCCTGGGCAACCTGTGCCAGTGCCTCACCACCCTCACTGCAAACAACTTCCTCCTAACATCCAGTCTAAATCTCCCCTCTGCCAGTTTAAACCCATTGCCCCTTGTCCTGTCATTACAAGACCTCGTCAGTAGTCCCTCCCCAGCCTTTCTGTAGGCCCCCTTCAGATACTCAAAGGCTACTCCAAGGTCTCCTGGAAGCCTTCTCTTCTTCAGGCTGCAGGGCCTCAACTCTCTCAGCCTGTCCTCAGAGTAGAGCTGCTGCAGCCCTCTCAGCATCTTCGTGGCCTCCTCTGGACCCACTCCAACACTTCCACGTCCTTCCTGTGCTGAGGGCTCCAGAACTGCACACAGTACTCCAGATGGGATCTGATGAGAGCAAAGGGGCAGAATCCCCTCCCTTGTCCTGCTGGCCATGCTGCTCTTGATGCAGCCCAGGACTCAGTTGCTGTCTGGGCTGCACTCACACTGCAGGTTCATGTTGAGCTTTTCCTCAACCCAGACCCCAGGTCCTTTTCCTCAGCGCTGCTCTCAGCCATTCAGCACCCAGCCTGGAGTTGTACTTGGGATTGTGCCTACCCATGTGCAGGACCTTACACTTGGCCTTGCTGAATTTCATGAGGTTGGCCTGGGCCCACCTCTGCAGCCTGTCCAGGTCCTCTGGATAGATCCCTGCCCTATAGCAAGTTGACTGTGCCACACAGCTTGGTGCCATCTGCAAACTTGCTGAGGGTGTACTCAATTCCTTTGTCCATGTCACTGACAAAGATGTTAAACAGCACTAGTGCCAGCACTGACCCTGAGGGTTTTAATAAGGGAAAGAGTAGCCAAGAACACACTGATACAAAGCTAAACCTTCTTCCCTCAAATCATTCTTCTGATGCAATTGTATCACTGCTCTTACACTCCATGCTATGATCACCCTGCTAACACAGTGACATAAGCCCCAGAACACTGGTGCCGGCTTTAGCTTTCTTAAAGTTCCAGAGAGACCTTCCTCAGACGTCAGACAGAACTGTGAATTTATAGTAAAGATAGACTTATGATTTAAAAGAAGAAAGGGAAAGATCAAAACTTAAATTCTCACTTTCACTTCATTCCCAAACCCAACTCCTCCTGGTTAGGAGGCCTCAAGCCACACAAGACATCATAATGTCTTTTGGCAGACTGAGACTGTACAACACTTGGAGAAAAATCTAGAGACACTGCTAGAAGGCTTAAGTTCTATTTTACTCTGACCTAGTGAGACCTCACACAGAGTATGAAGCGCATGGACCCCACGTACAGCTCCAGAGCCCTCAGCACAAGGAAGACATGGACCTGTGGGACCAGGAGCAGAATCATGCCATAATGACCGGAGGGCTGCAACATCTCTCCTATGAAGAAATGTTGCGAGAGTTTGGGCTAGAAGGCTCCAGGGAGACCTTACTGTGGCCTTGAAGTGCATCTGTAAGAAAGATGGGGACAGCCTTTTTTAGCACGGCCTGTTGCTACACATCCAGGGTTAATGGTCTTAGACTTTAAGAGTGGGAGATTTAGATTAAAGGAAGACATTTTGAACTATGAGAGTGGTGAAACACGGAAGTGATAGATGCCCCATCCCTGGAAACATTAAAGGTCATGTTCAACAGGGCTGTGAGCAACCTGATCTTATTAAAGATGTTCCTGCTCACTGCAGGGTGGTTGGACTACACAACTCTTAAAGGTCCCTTCCAATTCAAACTATGCTGTGTTTCTAGAAGCAGGTCTTGCCTGTCTTAAAGCTGATGGAAGGTCTTTCCAATGAAATCCAAGTTACTTGTCAATCCCTAATTCTCTCCTAGCATGATCTCACTGCTGGTATGACCACATTGCAATAGAATATCTAGTTCACAATTCTGCTTTTTAATTCCCACTGTCTCCTTGAAGCAAGGAAGGAAAATAGAGAATCCACCTATCCACATCAGAAGTGCAATTGAAAGTTCTAGTCCAAGGTATGCCTTACATCAAAACTGAGGTTCAACAATACCTTAAATTCAAGAAGTTTACAGTCTAAAGAAAACTTTAATAAAAAGTAAAAAAAAAAAAAGAAAAAGAAAGAACTTTTTCCATGAGGAACAATTTCAGCTGTTCCTCAGAAAAGGCTGTGCCTGTTCTTTCAAATGCTTTTGGTCAAGTTGTTCTGGATATATATTGCTGGTGAGCTAACTGAGCCAGTATAGACCAGTTGCCTGAAGATGCTGACAGTTTTTTATTAATCATGAATTAATAAGATTTGTCCTAAATAAAGGAAGCCATAATAGAAAATGGCATAAAACTCAGCAGAATAAATTCTGAGTTTGTTTCTATTTCTTTGTTAATGTTTGGTTGGATTAATTTTTTTGGGGAGGGGTGTAAATTGAAGAGATTTGAGCTCCCATAACATCTTTGTGAGCAAGCTCAGGAAGTGTGGGATAGAAGAACAGACAGTGAGATGGATTAGGAACTGCTTACACAATAGAGTGCAAAGAGTGGTGATCAATGCTGCCAAGTCCAGCTGGAAACCTGTAACTACTGGAATCCCCCAGGGATCAGTGCTGAGTCCAGTCCTGTCCAACATCAGCAAATTTGCTGACAATACGAAGCTGGGAGGCTTGGCTGATACACCTGAAGGCTGCGTGGTCATTCAGTGAGGCTTGGACAGACTGGACAGCTGGGCAAAGAGGAGCCTAATGAGCTTCAACAAGGGGAAGGGCAGAGGCTTGCACATGGGAACCTGCACCAGTACAGTTTAAGAGGCAATCTGCTGGAGAGCAGGCCTGTGGAAAAGGGCCTGAGAGTCCTGGTGGACAACAAGTTGTCTATGGGACAGCAATGTGCCCTTGTGGCCAAGAAGGCAAACGGTATCCTGGGGTGCATTAAGAAGAGTGTGCTCAGTAAGTGAAGGAGGTTCTCTTCCCCATTTACTCTGCCCTATGAGTCCCCATCTAGAACACTGCATCCAGTTCTGGGCTCCCAGTTCAAGAGGGATAGGGGTCTACTTGAGAGAGTCCAACAGAGGGCTACAAGAACAATTAAGGGACTGGAGCACTGCCTTATGAGGTAAGGCTGTGAGACCTGGGGCTTTTTAGTCTGGAGAGAAGATTGAGAGGGGATCTAATACACGTGTATGAATATATGAGGGATGGCTGTCAAGAAGGAAGGGACAGCCTCTTCTCACTTGCACCCTGTGATAGGACAAAAGGCAGTGTATGTAAAGCACAGCACAGGAAGTTTCATCTCAACATGAGGAGGAACTGCTTTACTGTAAGGGTCATAGAGCACTGGAATAGGCTCCCCCAGGGAGACTGTGCAGTCTCCTCTGGAGACTTTCCAGCCCTCTCTGGAAGCATTCCTGTGCAGCCTGCACTAGATTATATGGTCCTGCTCTGGCAAGGGGCTGGACTTGAAGATCTCCAGAGGTCCCCTCCAACCCCTAACACCCTGTGACCCTTTAATCAGAGGAAACGGTAACAAAATTACAGTTGAGAAAACCATATATGATTTTTTCTGCACGCTTAGCAACCAGCTGCTTTAGGAATTCACTAAAAGAACTGGCAAGACAAAAAACAGGGTCCAAATTGAATCAGTTCTCCATTATGTAGTTTGAAAGATGTTCCGGGATTCAGAGTGGTATCTTTCACAAGCTGGTAGCAAATAACATTGAGACAGATGAATGACACTAGCTTAGAATCCCAGAACTGCTTGCTGGAGGGGCCACATAAAATCCATTGTCTCAAATTCTTCTACATTGGTTGAGAGAAGTAAAACAAGAGGAAGGATGTCTTGAGAGCAATGTAGTTAGAGGGATTAGAAATCTAAAATTATTACTGTCATGTTCTACTTGTTTTCCCCAACATGTCTAACGTATCTCTGACACGTGTTTCTTTCATTTTATGTGGTATTTAGCATATGATGTAAGCATTACATGTATGCATATCCATGTTTTCTTCATCTAATGGAAGAGAAGGGGGAAAAAAAGGAAAATAGGAATTTTATTCAAGCATGCTTCCATTGTTATTATGCAGAATGCTACGTTTCTACTTACAGGAGATGAAAGAACCACCCCATGATACCAATGAAAACCCTTTCCATTTGTCCCTCAAACTTCCACCTCTAAAAAGACTTCTTTGTGTTAAATTTATGAATGAGGTTAGGACTTACAAAAGTGAAGGATTAATAACATTTACTTGAGCCAAAAATAGTATGATAGGCACCGTGCATGCTCCCCTACGCAGCTCCGCCAATCCATCTCAAGTCTGACCTGCAGTACCCCTGCTGCTTTTCCAGTCTGAGGCCTCTCACAAGCAGAGACTGCCAATGCAGCTGAATGGTGCCAAACTGTCTGGTGGTTTTGTGATATAGCCAAATGGGGACTACGATGAGATGAAACTCATTTCCACCCATGAGCTGAGGAAAGATGTGAACTTAGGTGAAAGGATGGAGTACCAGGGCCATATATTGCTGAACAGTTCTTACCAGCCACATACTCAGAGACAAGGGAAATTAGAATAAATTTGGGGGAAAAAAAAAACAAACCCACAAAAAAAACTCCCAAACTGCATTAAGACTTACTGGCCACAGAAAAGCATGTTGAGTGGATGTCAAAAAGATCTACAAAATAGCACAAGAAGTATTTATAGTTTACTTTCTAACTTGCAAAACAGAAGGACTGTCAGAATGGAATGCTAGACAACGCAAAGAATCTTTGACCTAGATTTTTAAAGGGAATTATAGAAGGCAAGGTATACTTATTAAAACAAGTAAAGCCTAAATGGTTTTAACTTCACCACGTTAGCTTCTGCAATGCCAATTTAAACTATCACTTTCTATTTAAAAAAATGAAGGTTAAATTGGGTAGTATTCAGTTCTGATTTAGAAACTCAATAGAAACCGAATGTTTAAGTCACAGTTGTAGCAGCTGAAACAGTATTTAAACTGTAGCCATCCTGACCCAAATGAAAAAAAAAAAAAAAAGGAAATCCTTTCCTTTATTACTGTAGGCGGGGGTGTAGGGATTGCATCAGCTGCTAGAACTATAATTTGAGCTGCCTTTTTTTTTTTTTTTTTTAATTACAGATCTACGTTAGCATTACAAGGCATAGGAAACAGAATTATGTTGTATTTAACAAGTTTAATCCACACACAGCAGCACTGATCCTAAAAGAAAGCTAAATGAAGTTAAAAGAGCAACTTACTCAAACAAGTTCTCCATCCATTTTTAAGCTGCCTTCATTACACACAAACCCCCAAAAGCAATGTCTAAAAATGTTCACTTGTAAAGTAAAATTTGCATGCACCAGCTACATGCACTCAATTTCCAAACACACCAAATTCAGGTGCCTCTTCCTCTCACTACATCATATTAAGCATTCAGCCTTCAAATCCACACAATCCTCCCTTTTTTTATTTAATCATGCTTTTAAATATAAACATTTTATTTACAAATGTTGCAAGGATTTATTTTTTAATAGTACACTGCATTGTCTACATTCTGTTATTCTCACTCAGGAAACAAACCCATAGGATTTTCTGAAGTGATGGGGGATGAGTGTGACAAAATGCTGCCTGCACTTTACCTGGTAATCATTCTCCATACAGACCCTTCACATTATAAAAAAATACTTCAAGGAAAGTAAATCTCCTTATAAAAGTGTAGCTTTTTACAGAGAATAGCTAAAAAACCCCATTTTATAAGATGTAGTTCAGCAATGTTCTATTGTTTTTACTTATAGAAAGGAAGTGTTCTCTCTAGTGTTTGCTGAAATCAATGCTGATGAAGCCAGAGAACACATTTTACAGTTCTTCTAGACTGTAAGACATGTTATTTTTCCAAAATTTTCAAGTATACTGACTCCTGAATCAAAACATGTCTCATGTTCTGGTAAATGAAAAATGTGTATGTTTCAGTGCCTGGGATAAAAATCTTAGCAAAAGATAAATCCCATTCATCCCCCACAAAGAAAACATGAAATTTTCCATGTTTTGTAGAAAAACGTGAATTCTGCTGCTTTTTAGAACTCTTATTTACTAGAGGTGAAGAATGTCTCAGACCAATTCTATAGATCTATGTGTGGAATCATAGCCATTGAAAAGGCATTCCTGACCTGCAATTTATCCTGCTAAAGCCTCTGGCATTGCAGTTCTATCATCAAACCTGCTTTTACTGGCATAACTACTTTGCTGAAGAGGGTTCAATGTTTATGTGGTAAATTATGTTGGAAAAGACAGGAGTATGAACTAATCCACGTTAGCAGTACTTTTTACTTTGCCAGAAGTGCCTATTAACCAAGTACTTCTAGTATGGTCTTGCCTAGCTTCAGGTTTTTCTTCGATTTCATCATCAGTGTAAAATCCTGCTGGTAAGCTTTGCACTTTGCTCCTGTAACTGACAAGGCAGTGGCAAGTTGAGTTACTCAGAGAGATTCTCACATCAAGGTAGCTTTCAACCTGCACATTGCTCTGTCTCTACATGATCTGTATTGGAAACAGAATCTTCTTCACCCTATCTGCACACCCACAACTTTTAAGTCTCATTATCAAAGATGGCAAATTCTACTATTTGTGCCAGAAGCATTTGGAATTCTTACAGAATCATAGGATCATTAAGGTTGGAAAAGACTTCTAAGATTTGAGCCCAGCCATAACCCAACTACCATGACCCACTAAACTATATCCTGAAGAGCCAAATCTACACACCTCCAGGGATGGATGGCAACTTCACTGCCTCCCTGGGAAGATTGTTCCAATGCCTGACTGCTCTTGCGGGAAAGAATTTTTCCCAATATCCAATCTAAACCTCCCCTGGCACAAGCTCATTTCCTCTTGTCCTATCACTGGTTACTTGGGAAATCAAAACATACACACATACATACATACATATATACATAAAATCAAACCATATACTGAGGTTCCCAATGCAGATGATTATTTTGATGTCTGCCATCCAAGTCTGGAAGTTCTAAGCTTTGTTTTTCTTTTCTGTGGAAGAATGGAGAGCAACTACTACAAATGTTTCAAAAAGCATGGTGTGTTTTGGACATGAATATCAAAACAATGTGAAATTGGTCTGTAAAGGCTTCTGTTATTTCAGTTTCAACCAACATCTATCTTCACAAACTTCACATTGCTGCAAACAGTGGCAAACATTTTTATAGTTAAGGGCATCTGGTTTATTTCACTATGTCAGCTAATAGAGGGCTGCACACTGATATTCCCAAGTGTACTTCATATTGCCAAAGACAAATAGGGCAGGTATTTTTCATACTTTGGAGCATGCAACTTTCTACAGCTTTGCTAAAAAATTATTTCTGAATCAAATCATGCATGACCTCTCTGCTCTAGTGAACAAGTGTAATCCCAGCTTTTAAAAAAAAAAAAAAGAGTGGAATTAGCTGTTTATTTCTATCTTTTAATTAGGAACAGTATCTTTCTTCACATCTGTTTACCAAGTACTGAAATCCAAAGACTCAAGATAAATATAAATACCCCATAAGTGCCACACATTTCAGTCAGATCTAGTTAGTTAATTGCTTATACATAGTTTACATGTCCAATTATCCAAGGACACCAAAATGAATGAAAAAAAAAGGACTGGACTTCAGAAGTGCAGTGGAACAGAAAAGTGAAGCACTGGGGGGACAGATAAGGGCTGAGGTGCCCTGACTGCATGTGACATGTGAAGATCGTTTCACAGAGCAGAAAAACCTCCTGCACTTCTCCAGTACCTGTCGTGTTGATGGAGAAGGAATAGAGGCAGTCAGTACATGTGATGTGCCACTGATAGTTCCAGCACCACTTTAGCCTGTCATCAGTGAAGTAACGAGCACATTATTTACCAAAACTCATATTCACTACCTACTAATCCAAAACACACTGCTTCAAAAGACTTCCACTCACAGCCTGATTCTTCTCTAATACAGTGAGCACATTCACACTGCAATCTCTCAATTGCTTTTCCTGCCTAAGTAGATCATAAAAATACATGGTTGAGGAAAGTTTTTTTCTTTTACACTAGTGACTGCCAGACAAAATGTGCTATAATACTTGTTTATACCCTCCAAGAGATCTTTTTTCTGACTTTCAAACTTCTGTACCTCAAAAATCTGTGTAGGATGTCACAATGTCCTTTTCCTTTCAGCATTCATCCACACTTACATGCAAATTCAGAAAGAAAGGAAGCATTTTTCCAACTTAAGAGGCATAGACATCTTTAAAATAAATATGAAAAATAAACATCTCTGAAATAAAAGGCCACATTTTTATGTGGAGGTAGGTGTCCATCTTTCAGCCTTTAGGTTTGACCTCACTAACTTTCAAATTCTCAGGGATAAATACTTTTATCTGTATTTCCACTGATCATAGAGTGGTTTGAATGGGAAGGGACCCTAAAGATGATCTAGTTCCAAGCCCTTTGCCATGGGCAGAGACACCCTGGCCCCATCCAATCTGGCCTTGAACACGTCCAGGGAGGGGACACTCACAATTCCCCTGGGTAACCTGTTCCAGCGTCTCACCACCCTCACTGTAAAGAATTTCTTTCTAATATCCAGTCTAAATTTACCTCTTCCAAGCTTAAATCCATTCCCCCATGTCCTATCACTACCAGGCCTTGTAAATAGTCACTCCCCAGCTTTCTTGTATGCCCCCCTGAGGTACTGAAAGAATGTTATAAGGCCTCCCTGGGGCTCTGCTCCATGCTGAAGGGCCCCAACTCTTGCAGCCTATCCTTATAGGGGAGGTGCCCCAGCCTTCTGATCATCTTCGTGGCCCTCCTGTGGACCTGCCTCCAACACCTCAATGTCCTTCTTACACTGTGAGCCCCGGAACTGATCACACAGTGTGACTTATAATAATGAGATTTTTGCCTGCAGTGAATGTTGAACTCAGTTCTCATCAGAACAGTTGGCTCAGGGTTCATAGGAGAAATGTGTAATTTTAAAGTCCATCCCTTTCTCTAGCGGATGAAGATCTTTCACATCCTACTTGCCAGGAAGACTGACCACCTTCAGAACTGAAACTTAGTATTAAATATAACAGTGTATTTTAGTGGCAAATTTATGGAAGCTAATGTAAGTAGTATTGTGATTCTGCACATGGCTTTGTAATGCCACTACAACACTCATTTGAGTATCCTTTATTTATATCAAGGATATGGATGTGAATTAGAGACTGGAACTTCTGTGAAGTCTTAAACATTCAGAGTCTTAGTCACTTCCAATTACAGTTCTTACACACTGATGCACTGTTGAACTCCACTTATGCCAAAATGCATATAGATAAGAAAGAAAGAGGAAGAGTTATGTCAGTCTTCACCAATATTCAAAAGCATATTCTATAGTACTCGAATAGATTTTATCCTGCAGTTAAAATATATTACACAATACCTGGCAGGAGCTGTTGGATAAATTACTTTTATATGTTGGAAAGCCATGTCTTGATTCAAAATTTGTTTTATCCATGTTCTTGTTTCTTGGCCAGTACCACCTGTATCACAGAGAGTACAAGAAGGATTATTTCATGTATTTAGAAAGAAAACTACAAGATGTCAAATGTATCTATCTATCTATCTATCTATCTATCCATCTATCTCAGATTGATACACATTTCTAAACTACAAAACTAATCCCTAAAAATGCTAAAAATAGAAAATTGTAGAGTAACCTTAATTCCTGTTCCAGTGAAGAAAGACACAAAACTTCCTAGAAACAGACTGTTTAAGAGGCCCCACAGCACAAGTTTAATGAATAGTTCACTACATCCAATAGCTTAAGTATCTCCTAATCAGGCACCTCTTATTTTCAACTTACCTTACTTGCAACTTACATTACTTGCTGGTAACAGCGATAAATAAAATACTGATCATCATCTTGAGAAATATGAAAAAATACCTGCTGCTCCCCTTGGGGAAAAAATACAGATTTATTATTTTTTAAATGCAAAATGGTTGATCCACAGGAAAAAATATCACTGCCCTAAGCCAGGCTTAAACCCATGCAATGTGGCAGGATCTGAACGACAACAGACAAATATGCCAATTTATTTTTTAAATTATTATAATTCTCCACGCAGATTTGTTCCTGTTCTATCACTCAAACAAAATTCAGTGATCTTAATTTACACATACAACTAACGCACCTTCAAAATTAAAACAGAAGGCAGGATCCAAACCTAGCTTAATTTTTTTTTTTTTTCTGTTGAAACAGTGTAACCATTACGTCCTCTGCCCTAAGTACTCCCAGTGACAAGCCGTAGGGATGCAAAATTGTCCAAAATCTTATTCTGTGCTACATTAATCAGTAAAATCAGTCATATCTTCAACAACCATTTTGCCTATGTGAGTAGCATGGTCTGAAGTCCAAACACACTTCTGGTTATTCCATGACACTCTTGATGTGCAAGGGTTTCCTCATGGCTGCTGACAACTTATGAACAACGCATCTTATGGAATCATGAATAAACATTAATTTTATTTTTCTATACACTCTTTTTTTTTTTTTTTCCAGTTAGAAAGCAAAAGTCTAAGCTTTGCAAATATTTGCACAGGATAACCATCAGGTAAGTCAACCTAACCAACTATGTGAAAGTTCACTGGGACTTAAATCTTTACGGACTCCTTAATGGTGCAGGACCCACATTTTATTACTTATTCGCATGTCTTAAGCTTTGCAAAGATCAGCAGAAACATTTACAGTTAATGGAACTAGTTTGCCCATGAAAAGTTCATAGAAAATTCATCAAGTAAGAAAAAAATAAACTGTGATCTTCTGTGTGTCAAGAGTCCCCATGATACAAATGCTCTGCAACTGCTGTGAGCACCTGCATGCAGAGGTAATGCATTTTGATTTGGTAAGAACAGAATTTGTAGAGAAGAAAGAGAGGAGATTGTGACATCAAACAAAACCCAACAACCTTCTGAAAGGTTTGTCTTTCAGTCTGTTTTTAGATATTTGCATTATATGCTACATATATGCACACTACCAAAAAAAAAAGTTAAAGTGTGCACAGACAATTCTGCTTAAAGCCTGTTCAAAACCCTGAAATATTGTTCCCCTCCCTCAATCAAAATATGAGTTATTTTCCTTTCAAATACAGTTTGAATTTCCAAAATGTCTTTCTGTGCAAAGTTTAAACTTCATGAGAGGTCACATGTAGACTGGATATCAGGGAAAATTCCTTTGCTGAAAGAGTTGTCAAGCACTGGAGCAGGCCACCCAGGGAAGTGGCTAAGTCACTGTCCCTGGAGGTACTTAAAAGATGGAGTAGATGAATAACTGTGTTGCTCAAGGACATTGTCTAGTGGGGCAGTGTTAGGTTAATGGTTGGACTCTACAATCTTAAAGGTCTCTTCCAACCTAAACAATTCTATGCATGTTACTACAAGTGAAGTTGTAAACTGACGTCTAAATAATTATTGTACATTTGTTATGTTCATCTGCCTTTGTTGCTGAACTATCAAATTTTGATCCTCTACCTATATTTGAAGGACAGCACTGGGAATTTTCTAATATTTTTCTATACCATTATGTATTTACATTCTCCACTTATAATTTGTCTGGCACAAACCAAAATGGATTCAAGTCATTCCGGTGCCACTTTCCATCACAAGCATTGCACAGAAGGTTCACAATTCAGGTTTATAGCCCAGCCTACAGCTACTTCTGTTTCAAATTCTATTCTGTTGCACTGCCACACAACATCAAATAAAAATACCCTTATATTTCCCCATTGCAAACATTATGAATGAAATCATACCAAAAATGAAAAATTGTGGAGTACTTTAACCGCATGTGGAATCAACCTCTAACCATAATCTTCCCATACTCCTCCAACATGAGAGAAAATTATTTCCTCAAGCATTAAAGCATTAGAACTAACAGAAGAGCTGGACACATCTTACGAACTCTCTTTCATTCTTTAACTCATGGAATCTGAGAAAAGCCAAATCAAAGTAGTTTATGAAAATTAAACCAATTTAATAAGCATGTGCATCCGTGTTAAATCAAATAGAAGCATCAGCTAAAAGGAAAACTAAGATGAAGACACTGAAAGAGTTGAGCACATTGTTACAGGCACACGGACAGCTCAAGAGAATTGATTTCTAAGAGCTATGATTACTAGGTTTTGGGGTTGGGTTTTGGTCGTTGGGTTTTTGTTTGGCTTGGGCTTTTTTGTGAGAGTGTGAAATATGTACATCTGATTCGTGTCAATGTGGTACAATCTCAGGACCAAGGGATGAGATGTGTCTTTTCTTCTGCATGCCTTGTATGACCTTGAGAGAGTGAATAAACCAAGTTTCTTTAAGGTTGTGGTATACTGTGAAAGGTATCTCTCATACTGGCTAGAAATAGTTTGTTGCTAACTGCAACAGTGTTAAAAACATTTCGCACGCATCAGCGAAGTCCGGGGTCATCCAAGGGATGAGCTGAGGAGATGAGTGAAGCCCAGGGTCATCCAAAGGACAAGCTGAGGAAGACTATGAACTTCATCCCAATGACCACCAAGTGAAGACAGAAAAGACCCCAACAGGACTAGAGAACATGCGCATAGCAGTCCATGCCTATTCCTGGCAGAAGAAATATAAACTGAGGGGAGAACCACAGCGGTGTGTGTTGTTGGTGGGCAGAGACTCCCCTATGCACCCAGCGCTGTTTGCTTGTTTTTATTCACTTTAAAAAATTAATAAATCGAGTTTCTTTGCAACTCTCTATAGAGTTTGCAAGTCTCATCACAAGAGAAATGGACTTTCTTGCTGTTATTTAGCACATTAGAAATAAACTTTATGAAAACGAACAAACAAGCAAAAATTCAAGCAAAATCCAGAACCAGTAATTTAAAAAACAAACAAAACCCTAAACCACCACCACCAAAAACTGAAAACACATATTCCTCTCCTGCCCTCAGATGGATCCATGGAGCAAACTATCTTCTGCAGATGCTGGCCATGAAGGACAGGGCTGGGACCTTCTAAGCAAGCAGAAGTCACACTGGCTTCCAAAAGTCACATCGATACTCAGTCTGATTCTAAACATTCCAAGAGCCATCTGTTGTGGTAGGCCTAAGCAGGCCAAAATAGGCTTGTACATGTCCTGGCTTGCCCAGACATGTTTTCTGCTCTCCCTGTTTTGGGGAGAGCAATTGCAGGAAAGAGGACAAATAATCTGGAACCAGTGAGTCTTGAGGACTGTGGCCTGCCCAGACCCTGTGGTAAACAAGGTACACAGGGTTGTCTTGTGCAAGGCTGTGCTCTGCTCTAAAAAGGGTAAAGCAAGCCTATGGCCTCACCTAATGTGGCCAAGCTTGGCTGCCATTCTGATTGGCTATTCTGTGTCCAAAGCCCCATTAGTCTTGGGTTGTATCGATATAAAGGGAGATAAGCAGGGAGCACATCATGCGCTCTGCCATTACAAGGTGTGTCTGCTATTATACCTGTGCTCCACTATTGTATCTGCCATTGTATCCGTGGTCCTACTACTTTATTGCATCCTGAGGTGTGTGGAACCTCAGTGACCAGGATCAGGCTCTAAATGCCTCCACGCATTCAACTCAGCATGACACCCTNAAACCACGCCATGAGCTTCAGGTACTCTCAGATAATATTTTTG